>JAIPRN010000536.1:0-79639 GCA_025469175.1 Geopemphigus sp. TES_GeoC_2020 | reverse complement strand
TAAAGCTATGTTTAGCAATATTGTTAACTAAGTAAATTTATTTATCGACAAAATAGACTTATTAGATATTTGTACGCGTAAATATTGAAATTTCTTTTATAAAATGTTTCGCTATTTTTTCAGGTAAAATATTTGCGCCTTCTGAACACGAGGACTGATATAAGTCAGCATGTCCACATAAGTATCTTAAAGAAATGAAAATTTTCTAATTTCAAATAGCAACCTATAATTTTTCTATACTATGTGAACGAACTAAAACAAACGAAAATGTTTTTTGAAATCTCTATACGTATTCGAATTTGACTTCTTTCGGTATTTGTTATTGTTAAAACGGTTTATGATGAACACAAATCTGATCGAAATTAAGTTAATTTTTTAAATACTTTGTTATATTTACAACTATTTTGTTACTCTTTGAATTTGTGGCGAAATACATTTTAAATTTGTTTCGTGCCAGTACGAATTGAAATTTAGAAATTTTCAGCGTAACAATTTTTTTAAATCAGTACTAAGAAAATTGAAAATATTTTTAAAAAATAATTTATAAAATAATTATATAAAAACTCACGAAGAATATAAATTATTTAAGTATTTTTGGACTTTCATTAAGTAACACAATAAGATTGCCATCGATCGAGTAAAATTTTTTGTTTTTTTTTCGGTGGAATTTTTTACTTTAGTCGAATACTATAATAAATTTTAACACTTATTTACTGTTATAATATCCAAGTCTTATATATATATCGATTATCAACTCGTCGTGATTGTTATACATTTATTAGGCTATTAGGCTACATTAGAAAAATTGTTTCGGCAAATCGATAACGCCTACCTATTTTTATAATATGTTTAAGACTGTTTGCGGTCCTGATGAGTTAAAAATGTAGCGGTCTTCACACACGAATTCGATTATTTTAATAGACGAGTCCAAAACGATTATCGACTGTGGACGGACGGGCGCGTGAAATGTCTGTACTACACGCAAGTACGCGCTGGAAAACGTTTTTTTAATTGACTAGTTTTCGGCGTATTTCATGTACATACGTCGTTATCACGGCCATAAAATAAAACCGTTCTATACGCGCGACGTCGTTCATAAAATTTTTTTAAAAAACTCTCACGCAATACCCGAATGTAATCGTACAACAACGTAGTGTCGTCACAAATCGTTTCTCGCAAAAGTCGTAGAAGACGAGCGTATTACGTACGCAACTACGCGTGGTAATGTATTTTTCGGAATTTCGTTATTATTTCGGTAATAAAAAATGTCCGACCGTACACTGTAGCCATCCTGTATAACCGCGCGACATAACATTGTCCTATTTAATATATTAGCTATTCGGTATTATGTAGTCGTGTCGCGCGGCCCATTACCAAAACCATGGACGGTACACGCCGGGTCATCGGAAACGGTATATGCCCGAATGTGTATAAAACGATGGCGATATCGACTACTCTGAAGGTGCCCATGTAATAACCAGTTATGTCCATATTTTGACCAAATACTATTTTTTACGTACGTAAAACTTTTCTCGCGTATAATTTTAAACAATGGACGTATCTGATTATTGCGTCGCGGTACCTTTAATTACACGGCAGATCGTTTATACATTTATGATTCATATACATATACGCGTTAAGGGATATCGGATATGTCGTAATTACGAATTTATCGGATTTACAAGGATTCGGAGATTATAAACGTTTTCCTTCTACATGTCGCCAACACTCGAAAGTAATGCGTGTGACAAATCGGACGTCAAAGTAAGCTAAATAGTGTTTTTTGCCTTTGAAGATTAAAAATCATTAAGCTGCGACGCTCGTTCGACTAGACCGTTGTAATCCTTTCGGCTACAACGGTAGGAAGGGGGTGAGCTATTTTTAATAAAATTGAAGCGCACAGAACCGAAATAACTTAAATGTTTAAATGTCACATGGTAAACTGGCTAAACTAGTTAAGAGAAATGTTTGTCTTCGAGGGTTGGGCTTGGGCCAGATTGATTTTTAAACGTTATATCGTTCAAAAATATTTCGTAACGAATACGAAAAGATCGTCGTTATAATTATTTATTTCGGTTTCGTATTTCTGGACGCGCGGTTTTGTGTGCCGCGCACGAAATAAGAAACACCTACTCGTGACGACCGCCACGTATTGTCGAACTTAATATAATTTCTCGCGGGCCGACGAAAAATTGGTTTCATTTACGTCGGACCGTCGAGGCCGAATTCAATGGCGTGTATAGGGGGCGCAAACGTTTAATTTGTTTTAGTCGACGATTAACTAAATACAAAATGTAAAATTCGTCACGGCCCAAATATAGAATAAAGGCTTACGAATATTTTGTCGGAATAAACGTTAGACAATCGGTAGAAGAGTCAAAAAAAACATAGCGCCCACTTTGCGGGCGGTCACGATAACGTAATAAATATAATAATAGGAAAGGGGAAACGCACGTGGGAAAAACGTTGGTCGAATACGATTTATAGAAACGGATATCGGATGGAAATGTACCCGTACAGATCGAATCTGCAGCTGGTCAGTCGCCGCCGTGGTCGTTATGCGCGACGACGAATGTTAAATCAAATAATACTTGTCATTCTTACATAGGTTTTGTTTTATATTTCTATGCGGACCCGCTGTAATACACGCCCTCGACGGCAAAGCCACAAATTACAATACGCGGACCGGACAAAGGGGTTTTCGGTTACGCCACCGCCGGCGGGCGCATATAAGACGAATTCACTAGCTGCGTATATCGCGACGATCATATAATGCCTAATACGATATAAATCGTAATCGTATTACGCGCAGAACGGTTTTTGAAAAAAAAAAACAAACGAGACGTATATAGACGCGGCGAATTGTGCGCAAAATGACAGAGCCCGCGGCCGGCCATGTATTACGACACGACGCGTGAGGAAGTGGTTTTTCGTTTTTCGTGTTTTTTGTACACGCGACAATAATACGTTATATGTATACAGGGTGTTCTTTTTTCATATCACGGTCCGAGCTGTATCTCAGGAAATACGAATAATGTTTGTTATATATATATATATATACGTTCTAGGATATCGTTGGGTTAGTTAATTATAATAATGAAACGATCAATAATTCACGAGATATATTCTGAACGAATTAAGTTAACACGGAGAAAAATATTAACTTATTTCGGTATAAAAAGATCGCCCGTTATTTCGTATTATAAAAATTGGAGCGCGAATTTATTTTACAAGTTCACATAGTCGTCACAAGTTGTTGACTATTTTATAATGGGTACTTATGAATCACGCATTTCGAACGTCACCG
Organism: Geopemphigus sp. TES_GeoC_2020; assembly: GCA_025469175.1. Taxonomy (NCBI): domain Eukaryota; kingdom Metazoa; phylum Arthropoda; class Insecta; order Hemiptera; family Aphididae; genus Geopemphigus; species Geopemphigus sp. TES_GeoC_2020. The sequence goes on along the minus strand of JAIPRN010000536.1, from coordinate 76,332 downwards.
AATAATATTTGTAACCTAACCGGGCAGTTATAAATCGTACGAAGCGAATTTGAATTATAATTAAGCCAATAAATAAACGACGGAATACGTTAATTGTTTAGCAAACGTTAAAACCGTAAAACGAAATTACCGTTTCGATTAAATTTCGTAACGAATACCCGCTAATTGTGATCACCATCAAAGGTAACCCATCAAATATAACGTATAATTGAAATACGAATATTATACGGAACATTTTCGAGTAATAATTACCCGTAACCGGAATACAATAATAAACGAGTAATTTACGTTCGTTTGTGTATAGTTCGAAGGATCTAAGTAAATGAATAACGAATACGAACGAAAAAATCGTGGAAATAAAATCGGTTTAAAATCTGTTATCGGATATGACCGTGATTACAAAAAACCGGACTCACCCTGTATAGGCGTTAAAATATTGCGGCACATTATTTCGTTTGGCCGGGTATCGTTTTTCACCGGATGATGGCGAAACGGTTATACAATATTATTATTATTATTATACGGTCTCCGCCGATTACAAATGCAAATCCGCCACGAAACCAGAGGGTTGTCGAGAGCGTTTTTGGGGGGTGTGCGCAATTTCACCCGTTCGAACTCGCGATATACGGGTCGAGGGTGCGCGGGCGATCCAAAGGTGGACTATTATAATATTATTATTGCCTTTCAACGCGCGCGCGCGTGGAAAACAGACGCGGACGACCGTAAAAATAGTATTAATAAACGCGCGTGCTCCGATAATATAATGAACGCGCGGCGCGCGTGTGTAAATCACTCCGCCGCTGCTTCGGGTGTACACGTCACGATATGTTGTGTGCACGTCGCCGAAGGGCTGTATAAATATATATATATATATATATATATGTAATGGTAACACTCGGACAACGGAAGATAACGGTCGAAGGGGTTTCGAATATGGGGCGTTTAATTCGCGAATCGTATTTCCGGGCGAACCCGTCAGTCAACCCCGTGGTCAGTTTTGAAATTCGCCGATCGCGAATAACTGTAGTCTTCGCCCGCCAAAATCGCGCGCCTTTACCTGCACAAAATAAACGGCGGAATACGTGCGAAATATTTACGCCCGTGTTGACGATATTTATCAATAGTATTACGCGACGAATTCGTTGTGTACCTAGTTTTGACATCGCGGATTTGTTCATGTAAGACGAAAAACTCGTAAATACACGCGCGTTCATTTTCCGCGATAACCGAAATAAAACGATTGGATATCGAAATATTTGTAAAAATATCCCTTTTTCCTATAATATACGCGCTAAACATTACTAAATCCGATAATTTGCCGTATTAAAATTACTCAATATATTGTTCCAATAATAACGATCTTAAATTTCGTAATTAATAAAACGCGTCGAATAGTTAATACGTTACGAGATTGCGATAAATATTTTAAAATATCGATCGCTTTACACGTATAATCGGTTGAATTTGAAATAAAAACGTTTTTTGTTTTATAAAATGTTTTTCGAATATTATTTCACCTTTAACGTAATTAGTGAATTTCGACATTTTTCTTGGTTTGAGTTTGTAATACTATTTCTCATCGACGAATTATCGACAAATTGTGCAGGTATACCGCTGCGCAAAAAATTGACTATTCTGTATTTGAACATATTTGCGTATTACCATCGTTTATGTTTTGACATACGTCGTAGTGTTTTATATTCCGCGTATAAGCTCGACGATAAAAAATTGTTTAAAAATTAACGGAACACCGTTGTGGAAACGGTACAGTGCTTTATTAGAACGAAAACGGAACCGGCCTTTTTTCGGAGGATAAAGGATAACAGCCGTCCCGTGGCTAATGATTTCGTCGTCTAGCCCCATACGCGAGAGATCCGTGCGCTCGGCGGTCACATCACGCACACCACTGAGTGTAAATTATATTCGACTTACGGGTAACTAACGTCGTATTAGGTACGTTTTATTGTCCATCTGGACACCCCCCCATAAAGTGGTCAGTTCGTTTTGTTAGGAATACTTAAAAACCGCACCGGAACGCGTCATTCTACGTAACGATACGCGGACGGTAATGCGCCGGTACTTATATACCGCGCGGTATATGCGTGACCGATAAACGTAAAAACCAACGGGTTCGCGTCCGTCGACGGACATCGAGAGAGCAACCGCGCGTCGTCGGGGGACGTTGCGCAAACTTCGGCGGTGTTAAAAAACTACGCAAACCCGTCCCCGTCGTATTTACACGGGCACGGTGTTCGCAGTAAAAAAAAAACGTACGCGTCCGTATTTCTCATTAGCACGGTACCGCGTACAGTGGAGGAAATCGCGTTTTCAAATGGCGGCGGCGGCGGTTTAGCTTTCCAGAACGAAACGAGCAGGCGCGCGCACAAACATTTTTTGAATACGTACCGCGCGAGAAATCCGATATCACCCCGGTCCACTGAGTGCACACGGTAACGTTCGTTATACGCATAGGCACGAACGGATCTCGCGTGTGAAATCAATCGCGTGCATATTACAATAGAGATCGAACCGGAACGATATTGAGCCGAAACTACGTCCCTTGGATCTACCCACGTTCGATACTAATATTATATTGTTTTATTGGCCGTGTATATATATATATATATGTGTGTGTGTGTGTAGATACGTGCCGTCGCGTGTTCGACAACGTGCCGGTTAACGAACGTTCATTTTTTCCGAAGACCAATAAGCCCCTCAGTCCGTGTCCTTTTTGATTTGTACTCATATAACGATATTTATTCAATTACTTGTACTCACTATCCCGAAATCGGTACATCGCTCCCGCGACGTTTCACTAAAGATGCGTTAAGAGAAAATAAACGGGGAATACGTGTTCTGTTTAGTTCTAACGAGTTATCGACGATGTTTTCTAATATGTATATATAAATAACGCGGTTGTTTTGGTCGTCAACGAAAATTAAATTTTTGAACTTGTCCGTTCGGCCGCGCGCTCGTTTCGTTAGTGCCCGTGTCTACTAAATTATATAATCGTGTGCGATACGTAAGTATATCGAAGGTTTGCCGACTGCTCGCGCGTAAATAGCCGGCTGTTCTATCCGAACCGGCACAAACCTCGCGTGGCAGAAACTGTACAATAGATTATCACGCGGCTTCGGTCGAAAATTAAAAATACGATTTCGAGAGGAGGATAGTGGTGACGGCGGTGGGATGGGGGAAATCAGCGTGACAAATCGTTCGCTCGTCCGTCCGATTTTGCCGATTTATGACCGCCGTAAGTTTTATCTACGAAAAAAAATTATTGCATTTTGTTTGACCACCCGGCCGAACGGTCATATATAATATATTGCGCGCGTGTCTCCGTCGGACGGTCAGCGCACTATATAACAACGCGAGTACGAAATTGTTACACACGTGTGTACGTTAAATACGCGCGTTTGCTCGCGCGCCCAGACGAAACGTGACGTACGCGCGATATATAAAAGTAAAGCCGAAAAAAGAAAAAGAACTCCGGCAAGTACAATTTATTACCCGTAAATATCCGGCGGCGGGTATTGTCACGAGAATCGGACGATATATCGTCGAGTTTCGTCATCGTCGCGCGACGAATTTTTCCATTTGTGACGATTTTCGCCGTTTTGGCCACGTGTGTGCGTGTGCGAGAAACGCAATCGAAAGACGCGCAGGAAAGATTCCTTCTTTACCCCGGTGTCCGGAATTTCCGAAATTGAACGATTTTTTTTTATTTATTTTCTTTGAACACTGTTAAGAGATAACGTACCACTGCCGATGTCGTATAATCTACGATGCTATGACGTATTTTACAAGAAACGGTAATCGAAACGATTCACATAAAAAAACATTTTTCTCCATTTTATTATAGATGCGTGTACTTCTAAAACTTTTGATACGCTTTTCTCGAACGCTTGTGTGACTTTATACGTATATATATATATATATATATATATATCGCATTTTATACGAGTTTCGAGCACTGTGCGTACTCTTAGTACGTTTTCGAGAATGAACAACTTTTATGGTGCCACTTCTACACAAACAAGCATATCGGGGGCGATTCGTTCGTATTTTATTACGAAAACAAGCTTAAAATGGGCTTTAAAAAAATGGACCGGAAGACCCTAGGCATCTTGTCCGTCGTTTGTTAGGTGTGATTTTGATGTTTCCCAATGATTGAAATGATGTTCGAGATAGAATTTATTCTAAAAACGACGAATAAGTTGTGAAAAATGTGGAAAATCGCGTATTTTATTATAACCGAAGCATTTTCAAACATGTCACATCGAGAAAATTACGTGTAAAGGTCAATTAACGGTGTGTATATTGTAAAATTACCGAAATTGTTTACTGTAACACACATTTTCCGATTAATAACGTTTTTTTTAGTATTGGAACAAGTAAACCCATGTTATTGTTACGATTAAATTTCCGTTATAAAAATCCGACGGTTTCGCGACCGGCCGAACGGCGGTCTCGTCTCCGGTAATCGATTAATCGGTTCGGAAACAAAGCGGCGGGTATCTTTATTTATTTTTAACGACTTCTACGTGCCGGGCCGTACTACGTGCCCGCGTGCCCGGTTCGGACCCACTCGTCGGTTTCCCCGACACAGCCGATGGACCATCGAACGGCTATTATATAATGCACAAATTATATTTTACCTACAACAATAACAGGTAGGTGTGTATGTATGCGGCAACAAGTGCACAAATAAACGGTAGGCATACGTTCAAGGCATATAATATTATACTCCGGTATTTATATATTTATATACGTAGGTATATTTATATATGTAGGTATGTTATTATAATATTGCGACAGCGGTTTAGAGTTACCGCAGATTGATGGTTTGGCGGGCGCATGCCGCGCATTATAATATATATATTTAACAGAACGGGTAATGTAGTTAACAGGTGTGCGTGTACACACATACACACACACACACACACACACACATATATATATATATGTACGTAGGGTACCAGCGAGTATGTTATTTTGAGGCGATGAAGTTTGCGCGTTAATATTTTTTTACGTCGATGACGCGTTATTATCAAATATTAAGTTCGTCGAAAGATCTCCAGAAAATTATAACGTTTTAATGGAAATTCGTAGCGTAAAATATTTTAAACGAGTTATTGCACTATATATACACGCATATCACTATTTATAGGTAAAGTAACATACATACTTGTGTTTCGTTAGAATCGTTTAATTCGATAAAATCTCGGCCTACGTTATTCCTGTGTTCGTCGAATTTATTAAATATCGAAAAACATTCGATTATTTTTTGTCGATTCTCGATGGATAATAAAATACGTATCGACAAAGCGTTAACTTAATTGTACATTTGTTTTTTACCTTATTTGTTGCCGGTCCCAAATTATTGTATAACGGATCAATAAAATAAAACGTACACGCGTTAATATCTCTTCTACAAAATTCGAAATTTTTTTTAAACCCTACTCACACGATCACGCACACACACACATATGTAGCCGCGCCTCGAAAGTGTTCCTCGTAAAATCCGTTTCTATAAATATATAACGAATACCGTCCAAAAGGGAAAACTGTCCCGTTAAATATACTCGGACTAGGTCAATTGGTTTTCAATACACTAATGAAAAAATAATATTTTAACGCGTTCACGGAGAGGATATTATTACACGATCGCAATAATAATATAATATTAATAGCGTTCGTTCGCGCGCACGGACACACCCCTCCGATATAGTTACCACGCGGTTTCTACCGTTTATTTGAATCGGTTCCTCCGGGAACACCGCGATAGTATTAAATATATATATATACACGATACTATTAATAATACAATATTATTATTTCGTTCGATCGATCGTCACGACGTCTGTAAAACGCCCGACGGGAACGAATCGGTGTATACTAACTCGTATAGGCGTATACGTTTAGGAGGGATTTCACTCGAGTCTCAAACGGTATTCATAATGGCGAACACTGGTACAAATATACGGTTTTTATGCACAGTCGACTAATCGGAAATTCGCGTTCGTAAAATTGTTCGCGTAAAAATGACGACGGCCAGTGAAATTAGTAGCGAGCCAAATTGTAAAACGCGTCGCGTCTAGTTAAATTTACGTCTAGTTGAATCGCTCTAACTTTGTCGACTTCACGTTTTAAACTCGGACGACAATGGATTGTGTACAGCTAGTGCATTATGCGTCGACTAAGTTCAGTACTACGAGCGTAAAAATTATGAACGAATAAACGCGTCTTTTCGTTAACGCCCGAACGGCCAAAATTGTATGCTCTTAACTGTAAAAATACAAACAAATTATAAGGCGATAGAAAAAAATCCTAATAGGCTGGATAATTCGTATTCGTTATATAATATGCGGCGTACAATAAAGTAATAGTTTATTAATCACGTTCCATCTTAGGTAAGATTTAACGTTAGTTAGTTTATTGTCGCGACAACGAAACGTGCGATTTATCTTTACGCAATTACGTAACCGATTAACCGCGCGACAACGTGAATGCAACAAATGTTTCCGCGAGGAATATAATAAAACGACCGATTGACGTAAACTGACGGTTTCGACTGCTGCGGTATATTCTGCAGACATGTAGTACGGTACAGTATACGATATTGGTTTTAAGATTTATTCGCTCATCGAAGTATACTAGAGGAAACGAATATTTCGTGTAATAAGAATCGCGCCTTTTTCGATTTTTATTAAAATTAAGTTACACCTCTGATACGGTACATACTAAAAGTACCATCGCTATTAGATTTTCGATTTCAATTCACCGTTTTTTAATTCTTTACTTCCTCCGAACGTGCATTTAAAGAGCCTAATAATAATAAAAAAATTACGTTTCATCCGTTCTCGCGGTTAAACTCATACAATGGCGGATACAAAAACAGGAATACTGGGGGAAAATTTCCTTCCTTTATTACGAAAACGATTTAAATTTAATAGCGAAGCGAAAGATTTATTTTTCCTTTTATTATCGGAGAGTTGGATGGATGATACAAATTAGAACGCTTGTGCCATACGAAAAAGTGTTCGTAGACAAAACAGAAATGAACGCGTATCATCGAAAAACCAAAACATTATTCGTTTTGTTCGGAATTAAAAAAATATAACGTTATTTAAAAAACGTATTTCGGGCAATTTGTCTCATTTTTAACGGTTACGAAAGCGTAAAGTTTTGCGTCCGCGATTGTGTTTACAATTGTGTTCCGTCATTCGCACGAAAACGTTTCCTTCGCGAATTTTTCCACATCGAGGAATTCCGATTCGAGCTCAGTCGTACGGAATGCACGGTTAGTTTACCCGGACCGCAGCGCGGCCAATTTAGAAAAAAGGCGTATATTTTCAAATCTCAGCACGTCGTCGTCGTCATCGTCGTCGGTCGGTTAAATGTTTTCGGAGGAGGGGGGAGGAAGAAAATTATAATAATAACGATACGCCCGACTCGCGTACATTTTTATTATGCTAAATTCGTTCGACCCGGAGACTGCATATATTATAATCAACGTTGAAAATCGTCGACCCGCGTGACACGCGGTGTCTTGTAAAAAAAATAAACGAATAAATAAATATCGACTATACCTCGTCGTCTAAAATAAAAGTCGTTTAATAAAAACGCGCGTCGATATTTTCCCCGTTTCCGCGGTCCTTCACAAATATTCCCAACGGAATATATTATTTTACTAGCCCAATTCACACTGGCCCCGCCCGAATCAAACACTTATCCGTTTCCAACATTTTCGTTATTCGTTCGTCCCATTTCGAATCGACGCGTATATTTGGCGGATTTTTTTCTATTTACACGTTATTGGATATTCGTCATAAAATCGTGCACGATTTTACCGTTTTCGTTCATAAATTATTACGTACACGTTTATATATTAATATCGTAACGCGTATAAGTGACGTAACACTGTCTAGTCGTCTAGATTATTTCTCGTCTTACGGAATAAAAATGGTAAAGGCGAGTGATAAAATGTAGGCTTCTATATAATAACGCATTGCGTAGAAATCGTGATCTAACACGTACGCGACAAATATCACGTATTTTTTCGGATATATTACCGCGATTGTCCAATTAAATTCTATAAGCGTGATTTTGGGCGAAATACGTTCGCGGTTAAGTGTGCGTGGGAGAAAAGTTCCTCGTAATTCTTACGTCGAACAATTTTTAAGCGCCCGTTTCGCGGAAAATTATCCAATAACCATTGTCGTCTCATTCCGCGAAGCGTAAAGATCGCATTACATTCCGGAAAGTGGTCGAACGTTCGTGAAAAAAGGAACGATTTCACCACGCGGTTGTGATTATTATTTCGATTGTCCGCCGACAGGTCGACCGATCTCGTCCGCGAGAAATCGTCCGACGTTAATTCGTTTTGTTTATAATAAATTTACTATCGATTACGGACCGAGGGAAAAATCGTTAAACAAAAAACCCATCTGCGTCATTAGGTTGCTCGTACTACGTACTACTCGGTGTACTAACGTCGTATATATTATATATTTTATTGAAAATAAAAAAAACCAATTACAATAATGCCACTATCACCTCTCAAACTCAAAGTATCTCTTCGTGACCGATCCAAGGAGGACTAGTTTCAATACCTTAATCGTTCCCATATTAGCCAATAATTACTTATTATTATTATTATACATTTTTTAATCTCGGTTATTTGTTAATTTGTGCCGCTCGTTACCTATTTGACTGACCCGCGAGTGGTCCGTAAACGATATTTCAAACGGCTTTGAAATTTCGAAAGGCTGATCGATAAGCGTATTAGAGGATAATAATAATAATTATTATTATTATTGTCCGGGCGACGGACGTGACGAGTTCGTTCATTAAGATAACTGTTGGCGTTTTATAATTATACAATTGCTCACAGAAAGAAAAATACTCGCGCGGGGTAAATCGACGGTAATGGTGAACGACATACCTAATATGCTTTTATATACGTTTAGTTATACTATAGATTTGGAAACGCAAATGTAACCTGGAAAGATGGTTTCCTTAATAGACGTTAAAAGGATTTCTTCAAACCGCGTTCGAAAATATACGTTTATTACGGACGAAGCCTATTTAAGTGATCGTTCGACTTGAAAGTAATACGACTTCTTACGTATACCGACGGTATGGCTGGAGTCCTTAAAAACTCTCACTATACGGACGATTAGAGATAACCGCGGGAAGTATCCCCGGGTAGAAATGTTTGTTTAACGTCGGTTATATTGTTCCGTAGATTTTCGTCAATTTATCCAACGGTGGCCGCTTGGCGATAATATATTGAAAAGTCGTCGGCGTCAATTGTGTACAGAAATCCGTACTATTTATACGACGGCACAAATCGTTTTCCTTTTATAAAATTCCGTCGAATCGGTAGTTTTTACGTATTCCTTTTATCGTCGATTCTGGCGAATATAAAATTCGCGTTATGATTTACAGTCGCTGTATACTATATATATAAATATATACGGCGTCTTGTAAATAATAATATACAGTCGCCTTTCGATCGGCAATATAATCGCGTCCGAATAATAAATATGTATAACCCCCCCCCTATTCATAAATGTATAATACGCGAGTATATAACGTATACAATAAATACGTCTCCTATTCGTGGGCTTTCTTCAAAATCAATTCCGCGAAACACGCACACTTGCCGCCACCGCCGCCACCCTTCCCGCGGAATTTTTATATATAGAATTATATCCGCGATCTTTCGACAAATTTATTTAATATAATAGATGGGAAGAGAGAGAGAAAGAGAAAGACAGAGAAAGAGAGAGAGAGAGAGAAAGAGAGAGAGAGAGAAAGAGAGAGAGAGAATAGGCGAGAGAAAATATTGACGTCTGTCCGGTGCATTCGGTTAATTGATGACTTCTATTGATATCGGCCGCGAGGCACTTTCATGACAATGAGAAGAACGAGCCCGAGATCGCATTAGTGTCTCCGACGAAACAAGTTATGTCGACCGGGCCGCCGGTGGTGGTATTATTGTTGTTAACGGTAACCAGTGCACGATTGACCCGCGAGAGCAAGTGTTCAATTGTGTGATACTGAGATATCACCTTTGATCTACCCCCACGGACCTTCACCGCTCGTCGCCGTATATGCGCGTACGCGGACGTGTCCGAAACGCGTCTCGTATATTATCGTCCGTTAGATCCGATGAGCATTTTAGATTGACACCAAACGGCTATTATAATATACGCGCCCGTGCGTAGGCACCTCGTCGGAAATAATTGAAAAGTACGTCTCGCCGTATCGTACATAATCCGGGTAAACTCCGGTATAATATTAGACGAGATGGCGGATCGTATGTGCCCCCTACCGTTGGCCTTTTCGCGTTTTGTAATCGTTCGCGGTTCTCGCGCCATAACCGGTAACGAAACATATTATGTCGACCACGGGTCTTTGTCGCGCGCGCCAATTTTGATTGCAATAATAACGCGTAATATCGATGTCACCGTAGCATTTATCGTTAATTTCGACTCGTATTTCGTTCTTATTCCATACGGCTTAAAAACGACGAACGATAATTTGCGGGATTGTTTACGTTATATTTTCAAAACGTATTAAACGATTCTACGGCTTTTGACAAACAAACGTACAAAACGTTGGAAAAATACTAAGACCGCGTAAACGTTAAACGCTAAACGTTTGTTACGAATATATATATATTCTAATATTCAACTCTTGCTTAAAGCTCAACGTTTTTGTCACCCATGTCTATGACAATAACAGAACGAACGGTTTTACTTCGAAAAGCGTAAAAATATACTTACGAGTAAAAAAAAAAATCAATAATTTTAAACACGGTGTACGTTCGACGTGTGTTTCAAATTCCTCGTCCGTTCGATCGAAATTTTATTGGAGGTTGACAAATAAAATGGTTGTGTACAGTTAAGAATTACCTCTTCGACCGGCTGATGACTAATGAAAAAATGTTGTAAATATAATTTTATTTTTACGATCGATTGTATAATGAACCGACGTAGTATATATTCGGTAATCGTCACCTTGTAGTGTAAATGTATAGTGTATATTACACGATTTCTTTTATTAATCATTTTTTCGCGTGAAAAATAATATTTTTTACGTATTAACATACACGTTTATTTTTAATTCAAAATGAACGCGCGCGTCATTTTACGTATCGAGATTTCGGGAAAATAATGGCGCGGTAATTTTAGTAAAACGTCCGGGAATAATTTTCAAACCAATAATTTAATCAAGCATTATGAAATTGAACGAAAGATGAAGTACGCCATATCATAATAAAATATTATTCAAACGGTGGAGAATCGTTATATATATTTATATATACATCTTTTATTTCTACATTAAAGGTAAATCGAAGTAAATATTTGCATTTTATCTTATTGAAATTGTTACGTTTAAAATGTCGAGTCTACGAACAATAATTGGTTTAAACGATTAATCGTTTCCAACGTTATACAAAGATTTAGTCGATTAAATCGAACCGTGCAGTCGAAGCGGTTCGTTAGAACTATTAATATAGTGTAACCATAGACCAATTACCCGTTGAAACGATATCGTTTGAATTCTGTTTTTAACGCGGTTTCCAAATGTCCAAAAATTTTATTAAACTTTTAAGGTTTTACGGGATTTCCGAACGGAAAGTTTTTACCGGAGATTTTTACGCGGTTTTCGGTATATAGTACAACGCGAAAAACACCGGCCAACTTTTTATCGGGCCGTTAATTTTTTTAATTCATATTGTTACGTTACAAAGAAAGTCGAAATCTCGATTTACACGTGTCGCCGTCGTGTCATAATATTATAATATCTACGTATATTTTTTTTGGTCGGTTCAAGGTTTCCCACAAAACCAAACGAATAACACGAGACAAGACAATAACGATTATTTAAGCACAACGCGACACTCGTGTAAACAAGAAAAATCGGGTAATGGTGCATCCGGAGTCTTATCTTCGGGTCCCCACATTATATTATAGGTACACTGGATCGGGTCTTAAGTGAAAAACGAAAGACACGCACCTAATACACGTAGGTATATACTACGTTCTATTAATAACAGATATGTATGCGTGCGTGCGTGCGTGCGTGTGTGTGTGTGTGTCCTTAGAGATATTCGGTATGTAAACACATACACACATACAACGACAAATCCCGGTTAATTGCCTATAGTTGACTTAATAATCTCTAGGTTTCCCCTCAGTCCCGTTGATTATACGCGTATATAACTTATATATTCTGCCGCCACCATCGGCACCTTAAGAAGAGAAGAATATATATATATATATATTTATAGCCATCGGAATGTTCTTGTGATATAGGTACCATACTTATAAGTATAGTATATACTTATCGGGTCTACGCTATGTGATGGATTTTCAAAAGGAATTCATTAATATATTGTCGTAAATGTGGCCACTTAAAGCACGTACGTGAACCTCTATCTCGACGAAGCGATTAGTGTATTATATATTATTTATTTATTCGTTTATTTATTTATTTATCGTTATTATTATTATTGTTATAGTCAGTTGAACTCTTATTGATCAAATGAATCCGTACGGGCGAGCGATTAGGGCGCTGTGCGCGTACGGGCTAAAATTACAGAGTTCAACAAAATCCGAGAATACGTTTTTCGAGAAGCTATTTGCTTATTATTATTATTTATTTATTTATATTTTGTTTTTTAAACGTCATTCGGGTGAAAAAATTAACTATGACCTATAAATAACTCGGAGTGTTGATAAATAGAAAAAAAACGAACGCACGCGCGCTCTCGTGTTTGTGAGTGTGTGTGTGTGTGTGTAATGTAATTGTGGTGAAAGTGAATTAAACAATAGTTCGTAATTCAAAAAATTCAAAAGCTTCCTATTATATATTTAAATTTTCCAGTCATTTGCATGAGGGCCCGTTCGTCGTGCATTAATCTGTAGGTTTACCATTATGATCTACGGCATTATTCGTCGTTATAATAACACGACGACTATTCAGTTTAGTAAAAATTCTAAAAATTATTTTAAACGCCTAGCGCTATATTATTTACGCTATTAAAATACGTATTGCTTTTTGTTTTTACTTAACGAATAACGTTTGGCTAAATGTTTTTTGTTTAACATATTTAGATAACGTACACGCGATTGAAACGCGTACCACGTAATAATCCAAATTTAATATTTGTCATTATTCCCCGGCGGTTCTTCGCAGGTACAATCGCGAACTATAAAATTAATTATCCGCGTATACTTATGGTATTCCTCTCGGTAAAATCGCAAATTTTAATAAAATAATTCGTATTTATAAATAATAAATTGGTTTTTTCAAAATCGACGTAACGACGGTACAATTCGAATTAAAATAAAATTTACTTACGACCTAAGTAAATATAAAGTTTCACAGTCGCTTATTGAATGTCTGCTACGAATATCCGTAGTAACAGTATATACGGAAAAATTACGAAACCGATTAGAAACGGTACAACGGTCCTTAAAAATAGCATTGTCCGAAATTTAGTACCGTATCGTTTTGTGAAAAATAATCACCGGCGATTAGCATGCGCGGTTTTCAAAAGGAAAACAACTTCGATAAAATTAATTAGTTTTCGTACGCTTTACTGGATAAAAAATAATAAGTACGATTACAATAATAACGTTTTGTGTGTGTACGTGTGTGGGTACCGTTAATCGTATGTGTTTTTTCTCGTTCACTTTGCCGGTTGTGGCGCCTTAATTAACGCGATACAATTTCGTTTTATCTTTAACCCGAGTTTTAATTACAAACCAGCCCCCAAGACGGTTTTTAATCACCGGTCAGCGCGCACGCGTACACACACACACACACACACACACACACACCCTCATCGCATACCGATAAATTGATCGACAATTGACCTCTCGGACGGTTTACATGACGTCGTTTCATACTACGAAAATCGAAATCGATATAAAAAAAAAACATTCCGATTTCCTTTAAGACAAACGCCGGTATTTCATTTTTTTTTCTCTCATCTTCTCCGCCTTCTTCTACACACCCCTCAGTTCTGCGGTAATTGTTTCGTCGATAAAATTTGTTTTTATCGAAACCGCGGCGCGCGTTTTCGATCGTATATGTCTATCGACGTATGCCGTATACACCGCGAGTACATTATTGCACGAACGTTCAACGTTTATATTGTTATGCGATGACGATATTGCCTAGTTGATTCCTTATACGGACTCGTGTTATTAAGCGAATTATACGTCGTGTCGAAAGTATCTATTTTCGTATTAAACGAAATAAAATAAAATAATAAAAGTTTTTATATCCGAGTGGTTTTTGAAAGCGATAAAAAAAATCGCGCTGATCGACTGATCGGATAATTATTGACTAATTTCGTGGCGTGTGAAAAACAATATTTAAATGTCGAGAGAGCTAAAAAGAGAGAAAGAGAGAAATTTGAATACGCTGCTGGCGCGGCGCCTCGGTTTGCCCCGTACGCGGCACGGTATCGTATAAAGATTTAATCTCCGCGAACCGATAAAAAAATATTGCCGCGATCAAAATACGCGTGAGTGTGTGTGTATGTATGTGTGTGTGTGTATGTGTGTGTGTGTGTGTGTTGTATCTCAGATTTACACCTATTTTTCAATATCCTATGTAAATCAGATAAAAAAAATATAATAATAAACGCCTACTGCACGCATCGTGTACGTGCCGTACGTATACGAACTGTCGCCGAATTATTTATTCATCCGCATAAGGCGAAGCCGCCGGGTTGTTTTTTACACGTTTTAATTCAAAGATTTCCGAATTAAAAATCCGAAAACAACAACAACAACAACAACGGCTGCGGCGGCGACGAAACGAACGTCTTCTAATAATCGCGCGTTAATAAATACGATCGGTTTACGTTTACTACCGTTACACGACGAAACATAATCGGTTGTTATCCCTACGTCGACGAGTTATTAACAAAATTTTTAGGCCCCTGAAACGCGCCAAATATAAAAACAGAAGTCATTCACACACACGCAATGTATACTCACGTGAATGGTCGAACGCGACTCATGCAGCGGGTGAGGATTCAGGTGCGTAGCGGCGGCGTCTTCGTCGTCGGCCACACACCATGTCTGGCACGTCTATCTGTCGACCGTCTTTCAGGTCGGCGCTGGCGGTTGTTCTTCGGACGACCGTGTATATATATATATATATATATATATACACACAGTTTTCCCCGTCGTTTGAACGACGGGCGAACGAGATCGCGAAATCCGAATTACGATGCGTGACGTGTCGTCGTCGTTGTAAGGGAAATATAATATCGATCCGCGCGATCGACGCGAGCTCGAGGATTTCGATAATAGTTCGTAAAGTTCACCCTTTTGTCCAGATGGTCGTGCGGCCGTGTGATGACGGCTGACGAACCACGGAAGTAACTGAAGAGAAGTACGTACGGTGGCAGTATGGCCGCACGCCTGTCATCGCGGTCGTTCGTCCGCGCGCGGATTTTTGTCTCGTCGGTTTTTCGCGGACGGTTTTGGAAACGTAAAAAAACCCGGATTGGGGGTGGGGGGTGGTAAAAAATTAGGCAGTTGGTGGGTGATAGGGTTGAATCCCCCCGAGACGAAAAAACCCTAACGTCGGCCGGAAGGCCCGGCGGACGCGGAAAACTGGCGAAATTAAACGGACCGACGGAATAAGGGACCGGTTCGCCGATTGTTTTTTTTAGACACGCGCGCGCGCGCGCCAAATTTTCGGAACGGTCGGTACGCGACTGGTGTACTGCACATGAACGACGGCCGAACGCAGACTGATCCCGAATCAACGGTCGGGCGACGCGGACCCGGCACGCTACGCTGCCCCTCACCGACGGCCGGTCCACCCGTCTCCCACCTATCAACCCGCCGATCGTCGTCGCCGTCGTCGTCGTCGTCGTCGTCGGCGGCGGCGGCGGCGGCGGCGGCAGCGGTGGCGAGCGTATGAAACGATCGCGCGCGCTCCCGCGTCCGAACGAGACGACGCGCGTGCCTTACCCAACGCGACGGCGTACTTTTTTTTTCCCCCCGTTTTTCCTTCCAATTTATTCTGTTTCCCCCTTACTCGTGCCATCCCCCGTCTACCATGTCCGTGTATGGACCACGGCCTCATCGTCCGTTGTACCCGCGCGTTGTAAAAGGGTAGCGTTCTTTATTCGTCCTTTAAAACGTCGTTACCCGCGCGCGCAACACCGTTCAGGTTTCGTTCGAAAACTTTCCACCCTAAATATCCGTATTGTGTTTACGTGTTACATTCGTTATAGACAAATCTAGTAGCACCCGAGTTCAGCGGTTAAACGTTAAAATCAATCGTCAAAACGGCCGTATTTTTTTGTAACGTCGTGAACAATACATTCGAGCGCGTTACTGCGACCGTTATTTCGACCGTTATTTTGAGTTCTAAACGACATTTAATTTTGAAACGGTACCCCCAAGCGGTGACAAACGTTAACAAAATGTATAAACTTCTTTTCGCGTGGACTCGATAACGGGAGACTAATATAGTTTTTGAACTAATACGGATAGTATAAATCACGTGTACTTTCAATTCCGATAAGTGTGATAGGTGAAATGGTCGGTTTTTTCGGTGAATAAATTACCAGAGAACTTTTTGACTCTAGTGCTCGCTATATTTAAAGGAAATGAGTGGACCAAATAAAACGAATAATTTTCGAACGTTAAGTAATGTTATAACGTTATACAATATCGTTTATAATATAATTTTATTTTCTAAATACAAACGATAAAATAAATGAATACATTCGCGTAAGAATTATACAAATATAAATATAAATATTAAATATACACGAAATCCAAAGTTCCGCGTAAGTAACGCGAATATAATTTTTATAAAATTCGTTTTTTTTCGCTTATTATTAGAAAACATATAATCCATAACGGGGTAATTTAGTACATTTTGATAATGCGTAGATTAATACATCGAGTTAAGTGTATTCAAACATTTTAACGTAAGTTATACTCGTTAATTATATATAATTTACGATATACGGATATTTGAAGCTTCTAATAAAATCTGGTTTTTGGGATTATGATATACTTAAAAAATATTAAGATACCGCTAAATACCGTCGAATTCTATCGAATGTATTATTCTGTTTTTTTTTTTAAATCGGACTTTATTTCGATATATTATTTCGTCTTCACCAAGTTTCGTTATAATAAATATTTTTGTACGCAACAACATTGTACAAAATACTTATACTCTTAAAAAACGAAACGAAATGGCCGAACACAATAGAAAGTATAAGTAGAGCTGAGCTGTTAAAAATGTCGAATATTATGGTTTTTATCTGATTGCAGTCATATAAAAGTTAAAAGATCTTCAATTACTATGGAAAGACACGTCTCCCGATAAGAAACCGAGAAACGCGATAAATAAAATGCGCACTCCGTGCTCCACTCGATGTTAAGCGCTCGAAGGTTTTTCGTATTTTTATTTTCAAAAGGATTTCACCCTCGGGGTACTTAAGAAAAAACGAAAACTTCTTTTCGGAAATTCGAACAAAAAAACATATCGGTTGAATCATTGTCGATCGTGTTCTTGAGAGGTCTCGAGCGAGATATGCGACGTCAGTGTGAATTAAGTGTCGTTAACAGCGTAAAACCATTCGATTTTGGGTTCCACCGTAACGACGGAAATAAAATAAAATAAAACGCGTCGTTGTTTCGAATAATTAGCGAAACTATCGTACATTTCTGGTCGCCGTTTTACGGCCAGTCCGTCAACGGCGAGAACACGTTTGTTAAAACGCGTAAAAGATATTAGGCTTGAGCGGGTTCTGGTGACGACATAGACAAATAACGAACGCGATTTAAACAACTCGAATAATTTTAAAATTATAACGCGTTCGTACAAAAATTACGCGCATTTTTAAAAAGAAAAAACACGTTCGTCGACGATAAATTTTAATTTTATCCGAGAATTTTTATTATTGTTCACGCGTAAATCAAACCGAACGCATATTGTTTTAATCACATATGACGGTTATCTTTCGATATATTATATTCGTAGTCGAATCGTTTTATCTAAAAAAAATCTTCCATTGAATATATTTAATAAGAATGCTCCGTTGTTCTAGCAATACAAGAATCGTTTTACATTTCGTTCAACATTCAATAACTTTAGAATTATTGTCTAACGCGTTTAAAGGGAGTAACAGATTTAATTAAATAATCGAGCTAATGGCTGCAACGAGTGTTAAATTTCTTGCGTATCTATACGGAAAAATGATAGATAATAATATAATCGACAGAATACTTCAGAATTAAAATATCTTTTAAGTTTTAATTAAAAAATCGACGTTTTTTTCCTCGTAACAGCGCCAGAAGTAATATTATTTTTCAATAGTTACTTTATAACATTATAATTATTTGTTTCGCTCCGATACTTTATTGCGAAATACTCCTATTTACTACAATACTCGTTTTATTATTTTCAAATTTCTCATTTTATACGCAATTTCGCGTTAAATAACAAATAATAAAGTAAGTTTCGAGACAAAAAGTCAACTTTTTTTCCAGGCGACTTTTGTATTTTACTGTTGTAGCAATATTAATAAATAAACATTTTTAATAAGATATTTCGTTTTAAGTTATGTCGTATACGAAATCGTCTTAAATGTTCACATATTTTTTTAACGAAATTTAATATGATACATTTATATATAATATAATACGTATATGTTGAACAGACGCATTTACTCGAGTAACACATTCGACTTGAAAATTTATTATAAAACTTTTTCGACCGTTATCAGGAATTTTCTTAAAGTACTTAATGATTTTTGCTAACAGGACAGTAATAAAATAATCTTTAATATCTCATATTTATAAATTGTACCACAAAGTCCAATTTTTTGATTTTTTTTTTAAAGAAAATATCGATTACCATATTTACCTTTTTATATACCCTCTCTACAGTATTATGTTTTCCGTGTGTATCGAAAATACGATAAGATTTAAATCATTAATTTTAAAATACGTAAAACGTATATATATTATATTTATATTGTGCAACAACGCCTATTATTCTATGACACTCGCACCAATTTAAGTTTTAAGACGATGATTTAATAGAGTTAGCATTTTTAGTGACTTATTCTATATACTTATATACAGACTAGTTATATTGTCTAGCGCTGGGCAGCATTTATCGTGGTACATTTCGCGCACTAGGATATTTGTAGTCTGATGATGCGACACACATATCTAAATGACTTATTTAGATAAAACCGTTTAAGAGTCCTCTCATTTGTATAATAAAGTTATTACATAGTCAATTTATGTAACTTGTAAACGAAATAATTGTAAACAATTTTCGAAATGGCCGTGCAATTAAAGGGGGGAGGAAAATCGAAACAATTATACTTTCGTTAACGTTTACGAGTAAATCGTCAAGAGATATTTTCTCTATAACTCCCGTATTGATTGTTTCCAGATTCGAAAATCAGACACTGTTAACGTTCATATCTTACGCGTCTAGCTAATGAGCAGGTTGTACAGACTAAAATAGTAATATAACTATTATTAGCCGTTATTATGTAAAAATGTGTAGTGCGCGTACCATTGACCCAGTGCGAGGTGCGAGTGAGATGAAATATTATTATTATTCCGACTCGTAAAAAATGAAAAAAAAACTCGAGATAAAATTATAACGGATCAGATAAAGAAAAAAAATTAATTAATAAAAACCGGCTATCATGCATACAGAGTACTATATATTATAATACCATATAGGTACAATCACACCCACCACACACATATACATCATAAGGTACAGGTACAAGTGAATCCATCGGAAAGCAATACGCCTCGATTGACTTATTAGTGATTATGATCGACCGTTTCACCTTAACACGGTTATAGATTCCCATCGACGAGTATTTTATTATTATTATAAATTTCGCAACGTTTAATTATTGCGCATCGTAATGTATTAAATTTGACTGATTTTTTTATATTTTTACACAATGTGATACGGATACACGCAAACGTATCATTTTTTATATTTTATATATATATATAATTAATATTATTTTTTATCTCAAACTCTTGTTCGTAACAATATTTCGTTATTATTGTTTACAATAGTTTTACGGCACAGACATTATCTGTTTCTATTCTTTTTTTCTGAAGAATCGGTTTTATACATTTTATTGTGTAAATAAAATACTATACGATCACACATAAAACTGTTTAACGGTAAACAATAAATCAACTATTACAACACCGCCAAAAAAATATACGTATATTATTTTATAAGGTTTACTTAAAACTTAATATAATCCTTTTAATCGCGCTTATAAAATACGTACGCTGAAGGAAAACCGTGAAATATGCACGATACGGGGGAAAGACGGAGAAAAAAACGTATTGGAATGGTTGTGAGCGGAAAAATAAGCCTACGAAAAAGAGACACAAACAAACAGCGTACGATTATTATCACTCACCGTTGTTATTGTTCGTATTTTTCCGTTGTTTTCGCCGCGGCGCTTGCTTCTGTCTTTTCATTCGCTTACCACAATAACCATTACCGTCAACCACCAATATTCCAATACGTTTTCGTAATTTATTTATTTACTTTGTAAATGTACGCGTGTGTATTCCTTACTTTTACTTCGGTATATACGTTTCAAACACGATTACACGTTATGTATTATAAACCACGGAGTTTATATATTCGTAATTTAATAGCCGGTTTGTTATTAAATTTTAGGCGCATACACGCACGCTATCGTTTGATTTTTATACTTTGATACCTTCGTATTAATACCGTCTAATCGATTCCCGGGAATATTTCTGTTTGCTTAATGATTTATTTCTCTATCGTGTATTAATAATTATGTACAAATAGAGTATTGATACAAACTTTAACGTGTCTAATTAATACGGGTAAATAAATCGATGAATAAAACAATTTTGTACGTGCATTCGGTTTTTGAAGAATTGTGGCTATTGACTGATTCGCGGGGAACGGAGATGGTTTAATTATGTCGCGTTCAATTTGGGTGATGCCTTTGAATTGAACGAAGTTAAGTACAAATTATATTCTACAATATTAATTATTCGGACGTTTCTAATTTCAATGAAATTTGTGCCGCGGCTTTATTTAACGAAAATTATGACACGTATGATATTAACGTAAATCTGCTCACGCGAAATCGTCCGTTTAGAATGGATATATTACGTATAGATTAGTCGGCGTTTAAGAAATGTCGTTAAAAAGAAATGAAATTTTTTTGTCAATGTACAGTTTTATAGGACGCGATTATGAAATTATTACAGTTTTTCAAGTAGAATATAGATCGTTAAACAAATATTGAAATGCGATGTTATTTTTAAGAACTATCAACTTATTAAGTCATTAATATGGTGGAAGTAATCGACTGATTATATATTACAGTGCAATACACGCCGTATGATTATGACGAGTAAAGTCTGAACAAATTATAGAAAAGCGGGGTAACTGTACGTAATATAACGAATAGTATTTTTGGATGATTTCTTAGGAAATTTAATTTTTGTAAAATTTGTGGTAAAAACGATTTCGTGGATAACGTTCCGTTCGTCTGTAACGCGTGTTACGTAAATTACCGCCTATAAATAAAACAAAAACCCACTTTGATAGCCCGCCGCGTTTTAATAAAATTTGGAAACGTTTGTACATAATATTTGCGATACCATATTACATCTCATTTGATTAGTAAATTTAATAGGTTTCCCGAGATTTTCTTATGCAATTTGAATCCTCCCCATTTATGATTATGCCAAAATGAAATTTGAAAACAAAATCGACACGTTTAAGTATGAACGAGGGCGATATCGCTTAAAAATCTCGTAAATACACGGTAGTATATACGTACGTTATTTTTGCACGCATATATCTTGTTTCTATTTCCGCGAGCTTTTCGTTTTCGTTTTGCGTTCGAACGGAAATAATGTAGACTACAGCGGGTAATGGATTTATTTTTCATTCTCGCGTCGTTTCCCGTTTTTTTGTAGTAAACACTTCATAAAATAATAATAATAACAAAAAAATAAACCGTTTGACTCGCAACAAATTTAGCAAACGTATATGTAAAAGTAACTTGTATAATAATGCACTCAGTATCATTAATTTACTATTCCAGCTGTGGTCAATTCGTTATGTTTTTATTAAACTGAATTAAGGAGAATAAATATTTCTTTTTGTATACATCCTATTCCAGTACAACACAAATCATTGTTCTTATACTTTCGACGTAATATTTATATAGTATAAAGTAGTATGTATCAAAAACGCGTTAAGTGGTAGCTTTTAATCTTTTTTAGTTCGTATAAGTATGTGACGACAAATTTTAGTACCGGAATACGTTGATAAGATATCAGCAAAATATAATAAAACCGTTTTACTTCAAAAATCGTATTCGAGGTTTGATATGATTGATGTGTTATATAAAATTTGAAAATTGATATTTAAACGTTTGATTTGATGAAGGTGCAGTTAAATAGTATAACGAGCTGAAACTTATACATAAACTATACAAATCCTGTTTATTTATTCCTATAACGATTAATACTTAATCGGGAAAATTTTTTTCTTAACATTTAAACGTGTTTATTTATATTTCCGTTAATATTAAGGAAATATACGAGTATAGCGTTTAAATAATTTTAGTAATTAATTAACCGATATAATAGTCCGAAATGTTGGTGTGGTTAAATAGGCATTTCTAATCAAACATTTCTACGGTTAAATCTCAGTTAGTTGAGAATATTTATGTATTTTACACGTATTAAACGTAAAATATTCGACGGAAAAATGTCGAAATAAAAACCGAGCAATCCCGACTCGACTGGCTGAAATCGCGACGCGTGTAGGGCAACAAAATAATATGTTAGTATTCAATAGTCTTACGATCTAACAATAACGTATTAGTTTTCTTACAATTATTATTTTCTTTCGGTTTATATTTAACGAAATATTTTTGTACGCGATAATGTTTTATCCAAACAAACACGCCGCAGAGGCTACCAAAATTTAGGGTGAGAGCTTTGACTTGAGCGTACACGCACCTTCTGCGCTTGCGTCAATTTCCGGGCTTATTCGACACCATTAAGCGTTCAAGAATAATAATTGTACACGTTGTATTTTTTGGATATGAAAATACAACGTAAAATTTTTACTGGACCGAAGGGAACGTTTTCAATATAAAGAGTTGTAAATGCCGTGAGTCTCGATAATTATGAAATATTGTAATTACCGTTATAAGGGATAACTTCGTTATTACTATCATTACTACAACAACAACTACTACTATTACTACTACTGCTAATACTATAACAACGCTCGAAACGTGTGAAATATTAGTAAATAGTATGTTTTATGGTAATGAAAACTGGTTCACTGCCGTGTGTTTTAAGCGTTTATCTCGACTTCTCGAGTGTCTCCGGAACGAAATACCTACCTGTATAATGTAATAATTATGATTACGAGTATAACTCGGTACTTGTATTATTCGTTCTCGGGCGCGGTCATACATTCACGAACTTTTTTCTCTACAAACCGCGGGAGCCTTTGATACGAATATTTAGGTTACGGTACATGACCACGCGTATGTATAATAGTAATATATCGATTAATTGTTTTCGGAGTTTTATCGATCAATGATATACATATATATATGTGTGTGTGTGTGTGTGTGTGTAATATACGTAATATTTTCTTCACGATAACGTTAATAATACGTTACGTTTGTTTTTGTTCGAAACACAACAAAAGTTCATTAACCCATACGTATATTAGACTATTATAATAATATTGTGAAACGACGCGACCCGAAAACACTGTTATTATTATTATGCTTCACAAAATATATAATATATGGCGTTTATAGGAATTAGCCGAAATATTTTCGCGATAATTATGCACGAATCTCAAATTTAAAAATTACTGTAAAACGAATTAGGTATTAAATTTTTTTATTTTAGAATTAGTTTTCGTTCTCTGGAGCATTGGAAAAAATAAATCAAAACCGGTTAAGACTAGTATTAACAGAAATCTAAACCGGAATCGTGATTTAAATATTTAAATAATAGGAATCGAAATTGAAAAAATCGTAAAGGTTTCAATCCCCGTTTTAAGCCGAAACATATTTAATAATATCAAACTGATTAGGACGGATTACGGGTATTTTATTTTATTACAATTATCGGACCGAATGAATCCGAAAGGAAATGTTCAGTTTTATTGAGAAATAAAATACACACGGAAATCGATTTTACGTTCAAAAAGCTTTTGGTTTTATAAAATACGATTTCTGGAATTTCGTTCACGGCGGTCACTCGTACGGCACCGGACGTTTAATGATTCTACTCTACTCCTCCGTATCTAAACCTTTTTTGTTCGTTAACAACGATCGGAATATTGAACACTCATGTGCTCGTTTAACTAGACCAAGGGACAAGAACGAGCTTATTAGACGTTAGGCTCCGGCAATTTGGAATCAACATGGTGCGATACTAGATAATTCTCATAAAACAAGTTTTGCGTTAGCGAAGGTCGGCTTAATCACTTCCGCTTTGTTAATGGAGAAATCGTGGTTTTGCGTTGACCCGAGATTCAAAAAGAAGAACCGAACATAGATATTTTTATTATGGAATTCGGTTTTGGTCGTAGCGTGGTAATTGCCAAAAACCAAAAAATCCAGTTGCTTAACAAAATCGAAGAAGAGGGGGAATAATTTTGATTTCTTTCCACGTTTATACAAAAAAGGACGATATTTCACCTATAATAAGTTTTATATATGTAAGTTTTTTATATAGTTTAAAATAATAAATTATTCTCTCGATACCGTACGTAAATATGTGTGCACCAAACCGATGTAGCTGAACAGACGTATAACGCTAATATTATAATTCGAAATCGGCGTAATTACGACGCGAATACTAAATACATATAATCGATGTTTCGTGTCAAATTTTTCGCGTACTGATCTTCGTATTGCGGAGACGTCGTCGTTTAATTTACGCAATAATCAAATACGTCGTTCCGTTTTTATTATTCGTATTCCTCTTCTTGCTGAGATCTATCCAAAAACGCGTCTTTTCTCGCTTTATTTTCCATTGTCCTATCCAACCTACCTATGGGAAGATGACTAGCTACAAACATTTTCCTGTCGTGTTCTCCGAAATGTTCCTCATCAAATTCGTAATCGATTTTATCTCGTCCGGTAGACACGTTTACGAATTTTCATTTCGCCAAATTTTCCAAGACACTATCGTTTAATTTCGTAAAGTTCTATCGCAATTTGTCGAATCGTTTACTTAAAAAGTTATTCTCAAACAATAATAATAATAATAACGCTCGTCTTCAATACACCTAACCGCAAGCAGGGCGTGTATGGACGCGTTTTGTTAAAGTGTAAATACACGTATAATATATAATGTGTGTATAATAATAACACGTATAAATAGATAAATATATATATATATATATATATATATATATATATAATGTGTGTATAGTTGAAGGTGGTTGCTCTCGTTATCGGTCATGAAAATTTTTCGGTTGTGTAACCGCGTGTGTCGTCGTTCCGTTGTGTGCGTGCATTGACGGAAACGGGGAAAAAATACAAATTCAAACGATCCGTTCACACGCGCCGCTGGTAAGTATATATACACACGAGCGCATTATATATAATAGGTTCGAACACAAATCCCATACTTATGGATACGCATATATGTGTGTATGTGTGTATGTGTGTGTGTGTGTGTGTACACGTATCATCGCGTAGGTTAGGTGGTATGGGGAAGAGAATCATTCGAACCGTTTTGTCGGCGAAAGACCTGCCGGCACCGCGTATCGTACAATAAATTATTATTAGGAGACTTTTACGACCCGCCGACCAAAGGTTTAAAAGTCATTCCAGGACGCCGCGGAAAAAAGTTTTTATTTTACTCCCGGATCTTTAGAAATTCACCTGTCGTCTAAACCACTAAACCGAAAGAATGACGGAACGACGAGTACAAAAACGGAACATTTGAATGGGGGGAATCGTATTTACAAGGTGACTACATTTTATACGTATACGATATATATTGTACGAGTGTGTACGTATCTACTTCAGAAAATACGTTTTACTTCGTGACACCGGCGGGGAGAAAATAATAATAAACAACTACACGAAAATAGGTTTGACGTGAAACGCGAGAATTTATTAAACTCCTTTCCAATAGGTGTAATATTATTAATATTATTTCCCCCCGAATAATCTCGGCAAACCGTTCAAAAACGTAACCGAAATACAACCATGTAGTCCCGACAAAATTTCCTTACGAACACTATTCCGAAATATGTTCCGGTATTTCGCCCGGTGCATAACACGAAAATTCTAATTTCAGGCCCGTCGTGTGTTACTACTGTCCATATGTATACGTACACGCATATTCAGAGTAGTGACCGAGGTAACGCGAAATCGAATTGAACGCAACTGAACGAATGACGAAAAATTACCAAATTAATATATCGTTGTTGGGTATACAATTTGCCAATGTGATATTTGTCGACGTTTTCGAACGTATTAACGGAAATATTTTCAACGAACACGTTTTACGCGGTGAAACGCTTTTAAGCTTCGATTACTAAATACGTATATAAGTATTTTTCGCTACGAAGATTTCGATAAAAAACATACTAAATAGAAAAATTGAAATTACGTTCGTTTAGAAAATAAAAATAATCGGAAGAAATTTAATCGCGATCCGTAGTATGAATAAAAATTAAACAACAGTATACAATATTTCTTTTTACGAACATTTCCGCGAAATACGTTGTTTTTAAATTTTCAAAAACTGTCCAGGACAAAGAATTTATTTTATCAAAATTACTTACGGATAATTAAAAACTAAGTTATTATAGCACAAAAAATAATCCAATAGACCTCTGAAGAAAAAATTTATCGAAAAATTACTTATAACTTTCAAACAGATTTTTTTTATCCAAGTTATTCGTCAGATTTTATTATTTCCTAAATATGCATTCGCGTGTAAATATTAAATATGATAGAACCTTTTTTGGTATTTTTAGTGAACGTTAAATGTAAAATTATTTAACACGTCATTCATACAAATTCGAGTACGTTGTTGGAACAAAATGTACGTACAATTTGTTTCGTCGTTGTTTTTCGCGAGCCAACAAAAGGGCGACGAACGTTTCTCGATAATTTCCGGAGTAAACCGTTAAAAGCCACCGTAAAAGAACGTTATCCTAATGGCGACAGCGAAGTCTTTACAAAAAAACAAGACAAATAACGTCCTTTTGTGCAACGAGCCGTCAGTGGGACCACCTTCAACTCGCTTCTCCTGCGTACGTGTTTCAACGTAATATAACGTTTATCTAAACAATATCCTTCAAACCGTTCGTACGCCAGTTACGAGTATAATAATATTGTGTCGGACGATATATTACGATATAATACACTCGGGTGTATTTCCGTCGGGGGTGTCCGTCCGTGACGCGTTTTATTATTATTGTCATCGTCGTATTCGTATGTATACGCAGACTGCGACGAGGGCGGAAATTTCGCGATTTTCAATTTTTCTTCCAAGACAGTCGGAGCCGCGTAATATATAATCAAATTCAATACCGATATCCTCCAAACTTTTCGACATCTAATGGTCCGTTACGCGCATTGTAACTCGTATATAGATACACTTTCTTTTGTACGCGCGGCGCGCGCGCCCACGCTTGCGAGTGTATGTGTGTATAAGACCGTTTGTTCATTGATAACGACGTTATAATATTGTATATATTTTACAATGGCACGAGAAAATCGTATTTTAGTGCGTGATCGTTTCCGAGTATATATATATATATATATGTACCTGGGTACGACATCATATTATAATATATATATATATATACTTATCGAGTGGTCATCCACGCGGGTTCATTCATTGCGTTTGTGAATAACATAGGCGGGAGGTATAGGTATGGAGAATGGTCAGACGATAATACACATAATAATATATTATATCGTATTGTAAACGCGCGCGGGATTCTCTTTCAGTACGTGACGACTTCGCGGACTCGGTATTTTTTTTCCTTTTTTAGTGAAAGAAAGAATGGAGAGCGAGAGAGCGAGAGAGGACCAGAGATGCACAAAAGACCGAAAACGGCGTGAGGTCGTAGTTTTTTTCCACGTATATAATACGTCTCCCTTATTATTATCGCGCGCGCTCCCTCCTGGTACGGTCCAGCGGCAGACTCCTAACCCCGGGGCGCGATCGAGAAAATTAAATTGTCGTATCCACAATGCGCGAAGGATTTCGTGAGAAATACGCGACGTGTGTGCGAACACATACACACGCGCACGTCGTATATTTTTCGTATTGTTCCGACATCGCGGTACACGTCATCGTCGGTCCGAAAAAATGCTACTACTACCAAATACACGAGAACGGGTCGGGTCCGGACATTTTTGAGCACGTGTACGTCAACCCGTCAATATATAGATAATAATTCTTCGTGCATATGCAATCCATTTATTTGTGTACAATAGTCGCGCAGTGTACATCGATTTTTTTTTCTATGTGCTACTTGCAAAATGACCGTAAACGGTTTATAGTCGGGTAACTGAACAATGTAACTTTAAAACTCAGGCCCGTAGATGAATCCCGAAATATACGTCACTGAAACTATAAAGGTTCGTGATTTCTACTCTATTAACACTAAAACAAATTAGAACTATTGTTAAAAAAACATTATTGTATAAGTCATTTTCGTTTTTTACCAATAAACAAAAATATAATTTCACTTTTCACGAACAAAAAATACTATATAAATAAGTATCGGTATTAATGATTTTTATTATCATATTTTCAGAATTTTATTTGTGTATTGTATCTTAATTTACGAAATTCTTCAATGCTTAAATATTAAATTTTACGCGTTTTTAGAGTAATATAATTCCTTTATACTAGTTATAAATAAATAACGCGCAGAATGCACGC
This sequence comes from Geopemphigus sp. TES_GeoC_2020, assembly GCA_025469175.1. Taxonomy (NCBI): domain Eukaryota; kingdom Metazoa; phylum Arthropoda; class Insecta; order Hemiptera; family Aphididae; genus Geopemphigus; species Geopemphigus sp. TES_GeoC_2020. The sequence continues at coordinate 47,299 of JAIPRN010000536.1, read as the reverse complement.
AGTTTATTTTCGTATAATTAAAGTCAAGGTAATCTTAAGTTAAAGACGAATAAAAAAATTAAAATGTTCAATTGACTACTCTCCCATCTTTATCCAAATTTTATTCGTTGCTATAAAAAAATATTGTTTAGTAAATTTGATCACGATAATTCACCTCTCTTATTTACATGTTGCGTGAGGATTGAAAATTGTTAAAAAGATTAATTTTATGGTGTTATAGACTTAATTTAAAAACTTGGCATAAATATTTATATTGTATATATGGATTTATAAATTAGGTTTTAACAAAATTTCTCGTCAATATATTATTTTTCAAAAAAAAGTAAAATTTATTTCCGTCAACTGTTTTATTAATAACAATACAATTTATTTATAAATATATATATATTATACAGTTATTATAATTATTTTCAAAATTTTAATTACAGAAATTTAATTAAATTTTCTTTTTTCGTATATTTTAAAATTATTATTTTCTCAATACCGTAAATATAAATAGGCCAAACGCATATTAATTACATAGACCATAAATGTCGCCAATTTTAAAAATATATGAAACCGAAATTTTCGTTTCCAACACCGCTTCTTCATTTCAAATCACCTAACGGTTTTATAGACAATTGGCGGCCGATTTCGTTTATTAAAATTATACATTCGATTAAAAAAAATCCGATAAAATGATATTCCTTCCAAAACTCTCTCTCTGTTTATGTATGCAAAAATGCCTCTCAAATTTCCGGAATATAAGAGTTATCGTCGCATACCTACGCGCGTCTCTATTACTTCCTCCGTGGAAAATGTGATTCTCTAAACGCGCCTATTATATTATAATATAGCGTCGTCTTCGAAGAACGCGATATTATTATTATTATCGTTAGAATTTATTTGATCGTAGACATCGGTACGATCAGTTTTTAATTTTTCGTTAGTTTCTTATTTATTTATGAACCGAGTTATTCAATTCATGATATCAACGGCATACAAATCACAAATACATCATATACACATCAAAACATATATATGTGTGTGTATGTTTGCGTATGCGTAGCGTTTTCGAAAGCAACCAAATGACATTCTTCGAAAGTTTTTTTTATATACATTTTTCCAGTATTATCATTATATTAAGACGCCCACAAAATTCCAACACCACCTTGTGTTCCGTTAAAAAATAGGTATATATATATAGTTTATAATTTATAACACACACACACACACACACACACACACATATATATATATTTCGCCATTACCTACGTTGTTATTAAAATATTATGGGCCAGAAATTGTTTTCATATGTGCCATCACGTCCGCGTCGTGGTTGCGCCTATTCTTTCACGTTTCTTTTCGGGTAATAATACGCCTGCACTACGAACAAAAAAATAATAACTCCCCGGCCCGCCGCCATAAGCGTTTAGTGTTTACGTTTTGAAAATTCATTCCCGGAAAGAAATCGTCTCGGTGTCGTGACTCGGACGACAATTTTCCGGGAAATAATTAAACGAACGATGTCGGCGAACGACGTTTGAAAATCGAATTCAATTCTAGTCTACATAAATTAGCGTGTACACTGTCAACTAGTCGCATTATACACAATTTACGACGATCGATTGTAATTGTTATTTTATGCCGTTCGATTTTTATTCGCTTTTCCCCTCCGATTGATTTACTATCCGTATACGAACCGTTTAAAAACGTTTCGGATTTTCGAGTTATTATTTTTTGAAATTAAAATAACAAATTACGTCGCACGTTAATTCGTAGTAGTAACGTATACCGAATATATTACTCTCGTTGTATGTGTTTATTATTTATCAATCGATAGTAAATAGCAACAAGTTGAATCGAACAAGGTTAGACGTAATAAATAACGTAGGTATAGCTCACGAGATTCGAGAATGGAATTCGGATAAAACGTCCGTCTCCCGTGAGAGGAGGAGGAGCTGCGCATGAATGGGAAAAAAACAAAACAAAGAAACAGAAACGTTTTGATTAAAGATTATAAGTGTGGCCTAAGTGGTAGTACTAAAGGATAACGGGGACGGGGTGGAGTAATCGTACAAAAAAGAAAGAAACAACTTACGACCGTACGCGCGATTGAAACGCAATTGAAACGTATGCACAATATTATAATTAATGAAAGAATTCTCACACCGTGGCGGTGTGGCGGCGGCGACCAAGTCCGTTTGAAAAATGATTTAATTTCTTCGGGAAACGAATACCCGCGTCGTCAATATTGGACGCAGGAAATGAAAGTGACTCGGCCGGGCGCAACACACGGTTTTTTCCATTCGGACGCCGCGTCTCGGCTGTCCGTCATTTTAAATAAATTTTCCGATCGATATTACAGAATCGTGGAGAGGTTTTTGTTCCGTTTTTCTGCGCACGATTTACATCAATTTCGACCAACTTATCTTCGAATTTTAACCCATTAAGGCGCCAAAACTCGTCATATTTTGTCGTCGTTTTACGAACCACCCGCAAAACGATTTCCAGTGTTTCTTCTAACGATAAATTCGGTTTTGGTATTTCGTCGCGATTCGGCGGGAGAAAATAATCCCGAAAATCTTGAGACTATCGTCGAGTTCGTGTATACGATAGAATTACACAGATTAGTGTGTACATGTAAATTGGCGCGCAACACGTTTCGCGAAAAAATTTATAATCTTTAACGAGTTTATTTTCAGCCCGTGTGATACGCTCTTTATGCATATCGTTAAAATCGCGAAATCACAATATGTTACAATCAATGCTCGATAGGTTCGCGTTTTAGTGTTCACCGATAACCGAAGTTCGACCGTTTCTTGTTTCGTAATCTAAATGTTTAGCGTGTCTACGCGCACGGTCGTATTATTCACGTATTATTTATTTATTATATTATTTTTTATTATTTATCGTATTATTATTTTTATCCGGTATTATTCACGTACGAATTTGCTCGTCTCTCCGTCATTTCCAAATAAAATTACGCCCGATACGTTTCTTCGAACGTCACAATATACTTTGTACGTAATACATATATATATACAAGTAAATACGCGCGTGTGGGTAATTTTCGTTGGTGTTCGGGCGGAGATTTTATAACGCATTAACCATCGAACAAATATCTCTTACCAAATAAATACGTGCACGGAAACCATTCAACGTAAACATATTGCAGTACGTTTCGTTGACAAACGCGGCCGTCCATCGCATCACTTAATTGTTGTCCATTATATATTGTAATCGACCGTGAATAATACCGGCGGCTTCTCTAATGGTCAATGAAACGAACCGTCTACCGTTGCCGAAGAATCTTGTACGCGCACAATCGTATTACTTATACACATATACGTACGAGGTCCGTCGGAAAGAATGCCGTAAAACATCCGTAATTTAATCGTGTGCGTGTGTTACAAAACGCGCACGTTCGACAGTAATTATCGAAATCGGTATCGGAAATCTCGAAAACGGCGGGGCAACGTTTTTATTTCGTTACAGGTACGCGCGCGTAATTTATCGACATTCTGAAAAAGCGCGGACGATATACATTACACGCGTGTACGTGAGTATTATAGAGTTATATAGCTAGCCAGCCACCGCGGGTTTTAGTGACGTATCTAGTTTTTATCGTGCTATCGTATCGCATAAACTACAAACGTCGGTCGGGCTACGCGCGTCTAGTGATGAGCAGCGTTCGTTCGTTCGTTGGCTCGTTTATTTGTTGGTAATAACGCGCCTAGCGCTCAACGTGCTTACATCAACGCCCGCGACGATTGGAAAATCGATTCGCTCTTCGCGTTATTGGTTCCTGTCCGTAATTCGTTTGTGCGTCATTGTTCTAACATTCGCTCGAAACGAGTGTACGTTAATTCGTTAATGAATCGTCAAACGCGTGAAGAAAATGTACCGAAATTAATAACGAGAAAAATTACCTTTAAACGTCTAGATTCTAGATATATTCGAACGCTAAAGTTGTATGTTAGAATAACGTACAAAGCGTTCGAAAGCCGAACCTATTATCAATTGGGTAGGACCGCGTTCGGTTTCGTTCAATATTTCGGAAACGAAATTGTATTTTTGCGCGAAAAGACGCGTAACTGGGATTTTGTTTATTTTTAACGGGCACGCGGAAAAACGTACGAGTTCGACCGTAAAAAAGAAAACAACAACGCGAGGTAAAAACGCGAAAAATATAAAAATCGTTTATACCGTTAAAGAAGAAAATCGAATTAAAATGTTCTCGAAACGTTATTGAACGGTACCGTACTGTTTAAGCGATTTTGTTATTCAATTTTTATACTTTACTAAGGTATTTGAAAAAATATCGTACCACACACGCGTATAAATAAGTACGCCGTGGAAATAAAAAGAAAAAACAACACTTAGTTTTCGAGAGAACGCGTGTTTCCACCAAATAAATATCGTCGTAAGAAATACTCGCGGGTTTCAATTAATTTCGTCGTACGTTGGGTTTTTTCGTTGAAAAATATTACGAAATGTGTAACGTATTTACGACCATTACAGTTTTGTCGAGTTTATACTTTACAACGCGTACATTTTATGTGAATATTATTTTAATTCGTATGTTTTTCCCGAACAATTTAAGCGTTTTCTTTTTTTTATATTTACTCCTAGTCGCGGATGAATAATACATATAGCGATATATTATTATTATTATTATTATTATTATTGTCGTAGTAACGTTTTGAAAATACACGTCCTCCCCGTCGTACATGGTACACGCGACATTATTTTCTCGTGATATTTTCAGAAGGACGCGAGAACTCGTCACTACGCACCGCGGACGCGTATATATGTAGTGTCGCGCGTAGAGTCTCGTACAGGGTGTCCCACAGCGATCTGACAAATACGATTGCACTTTGTCTCGTTCGACACTTTAAACTTTTGTTTTTCTAATAACGATACTCGTTGTACATCCACGCCGGAATTAACGTAAATCATTTTATTTAGTTTCATTTGCCGAAACGAAACATTTCGTTATAATTTTGGCGGTTTTAATAAAGGAATAGCTATTTAATAAAAAAAATAGTTGGTTTATAAATAACTTTTAATTGGGTCACGCCGTTGAAATTTAAAGTTTGTTAAAATTCGAATAATAATTTCGACAAAATTGTAAATCTATATTCGCAGTAACGACAACGCAATCGGGCGCTAATTAAAAATATTAACCATTTCAGAAACTTGTAAAATATTATAGAAAATTAACGACAAATATCTAAATAAAACATTTTTTTAAACTAAATTCGTGATATAGCTATGATAGTAAAAATATTTAAAGAAGAGTTTACTTTATTAATTTAAAAAAAATATTTAGGAGTATTTATAAATAGTTTTGATATTATAAGTATTATAAAATAGTCAAGAGCGTATTAAGAGTGAAACATCTTCGTACGTCATGTGTAACAAAATAAAATATATAATTAAAAAATACACGCTATATATTATAATTAAAATGGATTCGTTTATTATTTTTGTACATTCGTCAAATAATTTTAATCTAAAATCTACATTTTTATAATAAAATCAATTTAAATTTTTTCGCAACTAAGTTCATTTTGTTATTCTTTCTGTTTTAATTTTCAACTCGACTAGTAAAAAACGTCTTAAATCGATAATTAATTGTTTACTGGCTAGTGATACAATTACTTTAATTTGACCGATTAAAGCGTTGATTTTTGTCAGGAACTCGGCCGTTTTTGATATTCTTAACTACGCGAAATAGGTTTAACACAAATTTAAAATGTACGTTTGTTTACAAATTCTGTTTTTTCGAATTTGGCGAAAATAACGTACAAGAAAAAACATAAATATCAGTTCTTTAATTATAAAATTTGTCTGATATCTATGGAACACCCTGTACATACTAAACCAATATACAATACGTATTATTAAAACAGGATGTACGACTGTGGTCCTTGAATCGATCGTTTCGCCTCGAATTCAATACGATCTCGTGTGTATGTGTAAATACGTAATTTTCTCTCTCTCTCTCTCTCTCTCTCTCTCTCTCTCTCTCTCTCTCTCTCTCTCTCTCTATTTTTCACCTGTATAGGATACGATACAGGTATATTATATATGGAGTGGCGGCGCGTTCTGCAGGAGGTCTGAAAAACAAAAATTATAGCCCCGGTCAATTACGGGTACGATTCCAAACGCCGATCGCACCGGGGACGTTACACGTCAGCACACTAAAAACCGAACGCACTCAATAAACATACGAGTTTTATAGGTTAAGACTCCCTCCGATTGTGTATGTGTGTGTGTGTTCACCTATACCCTAACCTATATATACACCTGTAAAATACCTCCGCGCGCGTATGACGCCGCCCTCTATTCGCGCGGCAACCATCAAAAAGGATCGGGCCGGGGAAATAATTTACACGTTTATTGAATCCTCTTGTTTTTATTCTCGCGGGTTTTATGGCGTCTCGCGCGGTTTCGTAAATATCACATTGTTATTCGACGCCTTTCGTCTTTATCAGCTGTATGTCCAAGTGAATAGGCTCGACGGTGGTCCCGGGCCAACGCCGTCCGTCCAAATTCAATAATAATCGTCGTTTTTGGACAAAGTTTACCGGTAAACAAAATTATCCTTCCGATATCTGCACAATTTTAATTTACAAATACGAACGAATTACGAATTTTATAACCGACAAGTTACGACAATATAATGACGATATAATGTGACATTATCGACCCATACACCATTGGCGTCAGACATTTTTCCCGTTTGAGCAACGTACGGCAACGCTTTTCGTCGATTGACCATACACACGTTACGTTAACGTTCATTCTAAAAACGTTTACTCCATTAAGGTTTCAACTTTCTATTAGGAAAAAAATGTATAACTTAATTAATGTTTCATAAAATGGCGTATTAATCGTTATTCGGATTCGATAGTTATTTTCGTAGACATTTATAATCGAATCAACTTAAAAATAGAACAATGTAATTCGAAATTTTACTATACGTACACTAAAAACTATTTAGCAAAATCCGAATGTTTTTCAACCGTTCTAACGTAAAAATATTCGACATAGGATATATTTAAAATTTGTCGATTTATTGATTTATCGGAAACCTTTTCGATATAAGACACAAATCACAAACAGATAATACGGTTTAACTTGCCATTAATTGTAATGGCAGTAATCATAAAATATATAACCACAATTCCGGTTATAAATAAGATACGAAATATTTATCATAGATACAATACGAATACAAAATACCTTATGATAATACAAATACCTATTTATATATTTATTTGCTCTGATTTTATTACTACAATTGGCCCTCAATATTTTCGCAGCATCCACCACTCTTCATATTCCACAGGATGTTAACATCGAAGCGTTACGTTTAGTTCGAATATTTCAATATTAAAAAAAAATAAAATTCAAAATTATTCCTGAAATTTCCGTAGATGGTGAAGGGTGTAGCCCTCTGGTTACATCACTGTGTTAACATAAACACGTTGAAAAACATCGACAAATTTTCAGTCACTTCGAGTTACTTTGAGAACCCGTTATTATATATAAAAATACAATCGTTAATTGAGAAACGCATGACGGTAAGATCTCCTTATAATTAAACTTTAAAAATTGCACGCGCGCGCACGCTCGCACACACACATATACGCATATATATATATATAATTACGACGAAATAATTTATTCATCACCGTAACGTTTTTAAATATTATGATAATTTCGACTTAAACTCGTCGCACGTTATAATAGGTATGACTGAATTAATAATTTTACTGAAACAAATTATTTGCCTATTATATTATTACGCGCGCAGTACGTTATTATTATTATCACGTATGTATTATTTTTACGAAATCCAATTAACGAAATAATTATTTTTATGAAAAAAAAATCGTTTGTGTACACAATATATTATAATATAACCGGAAAAACATAATTATTGTTGTACTTATAAAACTCAGCGTCGTGTGAAGTAAATCATTTTAATTTAGAGATAAAAAAAAGCGTTTGGAAACTTTTCCCCACGAGTCATAAACGTCACCGAAAAAGATTAATATCACACGTTTAGTATACCAAAAAAAAAAAAACAGTTTTCGTTGTCGGTGACTCAGTAAATAAGGGGACGTTCTTAAAGACGATTAAATAACGAGTACTACTGCTCCTCTTAAAAATAAAGAAAAAATTCTATAACTCGCTACTAAAATATATCTAAAAACTCGTAAACTTCGATTTTTAAGGATCGTATATTACATATAATTTCGTCGCGTTTGTTTCGATAATAAATATTTCACGGTATAAAATATAACTCAAAAACATATAGGCATCATTAATGAAATCTATAACATTATAATATACCCGGCGTCTCCAAATAAATGAAATCGAGGGTTAATAAATGTTTAAAAAATATTTAAGTAACCGCTCGACAATAATGGTTATCCGATAAAAAAATTAAGGCGAATAATTATTCGTTATATTTGCTTCGAAATGTTTGATTACCGTTAGTAATATCGAACGTTTCTTTTCGATAAATTTAACAATTAACGATTCACGCAAAATACATATCGTACGAGAGTACAATATTACCAATAACCTAAGCGAAGTGACGTACGTTTCTGGTGGTTACGAAAATGCCCCAACACGTGAAAACGTCTCGAGTTTGATTTAATAATCGATTAAAAATATTAGCTACTCTAAATAGTTAATAAATTATTAAATAACTATCTAAATAATCCTACGTAGCGTTTATAATAATAATTAAGCGGACTCACGTAAAATCGTTCTTCGGTCCCATTTATCCCTATCGGATATGCGTACTTATTCGATTCGTCGACACTTCTCACTAGTAAAACGAACACCGCTCTGAATGGCAAATCATTGTCGACTGGAGTTCGTTTTGTCAGATTGTGCCATTCCGATACAGTGATACGATAAAACTCCTGTTAGGGGTGTAGCTAAAACTGTTTAAATCGGCGATTCGAACGCCAACAATACTACCGAAAATACTGTGTAAAAACGGCCATTGGGTGTGTATGAATGGAAAACTGGAGAATGGCAACTACAGCTAATTCATGAGGAAGATCAAAGCGCCCGATATGCCGAGTTGTAATGGAAGACGCACAGATTTTACTAACAAAGTTTAAAATTCATTTACGATCACCCGAAAATTGAAATAGTCGATCGTTTATTGATCCGCGTCGATTTGATCGGTATGGGTAAAAAGCACGTGACTTTAAACTCGATCACGGCTTCATTTTAATCTCGATACACGGCACGAGAATCAATTTTGAAATTGGACCATATGCTGTCCAATTTTACGATTTCGTGGCAATATGAAGTTTCGGGAAAAAAACACGAAATTGTACGAAAACGAATACGTTTATCGTGAAATAAAAAATACGTGTCGTCGGTAACGCCTTCCGAAACAATTTTAAAACTAAACTCTCTACCGGCAACTGTATTCGTTGCGACTGAACGCTATCTGTTAGTAATAATAACTAAACACGCGGTGGGGTAGTCAACATAGCAATGGTCGGGCCATTATAATGGGCAGGGTCGGATTAAGGGCTATTTGCGCTACGATATACCACCAGAGCTCATAGAATAATAAATGGTCAGCGGTCTTAATCGGAGAGAAATTTGTTTTTGCGAAACAAAGCGAACGGTTTTTCGAATCGAAAAGCGAACAATGAAGGTTAAAAACAATACGATATTTAGGGCAAATTGTAACTAGTTTTCGTAATAACAATACGACGACGGTTTAATATTAAATATATATTATCGTTAAATATTCCGTAAATATATATTATTGTAATAATAATAATAATTTTCGTATTAGAAATGTATTAAAGGCGTCGTTAGTTTTTATATAATAATAAAATGTTATTCCGTAATTCGTACACACAATGGATTGTGAATCGAAAAACCAAATTTGTCGTTTCGACCTTCTCCAAATATGTAGCAAACACCGTACCTATGCAACTCGTATTCCGAAAAGTAGACATTTTAGAAATTGTTTTGATCCGTTGAATATATCGTTCGTGAAATCTATGAATTGGATGCTTCCTCCTTTTTCTAATCTTTATCGAATACCTTTCCCATAGAAATCCACATCTCTAGCGGTAACCCATTCTCGTTCGTGTAATATATTAATATTGTTGATCTCTTCCTTCAGATCTCTTCCATCGTCCGTTTTTCAACCAATTAGCGCTTATAATCACTCTCAAATCTTACGTTTATTAATAATCGCTGTTCCGATTTTCGTTTTCGGTATCTTTTCACGTTTTCGAGACGTTAAATCATAATCGTCGTTAATTTAACTTTATCAGACTTGACGCGTTTTTTTTCAAATATAGACACAGTACCGTGTTACGCATAATTTGTGCATAATACAATAATATTATTCTATAATACGGGACAACTATGAGCTGGACGAGGAGTAACGCTCTCGCGCTAGGATATACGCGTGACGATTTGTGGTCACTTCGCGTGCTACCGTAAAACGTATTCTTCGTCGAAACACTTCACTTTCGTTCGGATCGTTTGGATGTGTTTTTGTTCACAGCCATACGGTCGCCTCACGAAAATTCTTAACAAAAAGATTCGTAACGCTCACCAAGACCGATATCCTGCAGGTTTTATCGATCGTGTTGTTTCGAGTGTGTTATTTATTTATTTTTAGATCTCGTATGTGCGCGTATCCGCGTGCGTACGTGCATGTGTGTGTGTGTGTGTGTATGTATACACGCAGAAGCATAGAAATGACTAGCGCCCGTCACAATATTTGTCCACGGGGGACCTCCGGAGACCGGCACAGGTTAGGTTATACCATTGATCGTGTTTGCCGACGTAAACAGAAATGCCTGTTGCGACGAATTATTGAATAGGAGCGTAAATATGTTTTACACCTGTGCGACAACAAGCGCGCACCAATGTAAAACACGCGGGCGGACGAGTTTAATTTTCGGGATTTCGTCCGTGCCGCGTTATTCTAATATTATTTAGGTCCGAGCTTAAAACCCGCCTTGTCCGGGGCCTATATCCCGGTACTGTTACAGCAGATGTCGTATATTAGCGTTTACGTACCACCCACGTGCGGAGTCCGGTCGGTGAATAGGTAGTGCTGCTGGTGCAGTAGTGGCCGGGACGTATTTTCTACCGCGCGCCCGACGAATTGTTATCCGTTTCCGCAGTCACGGTCCCCGGGGGTAACTTTTCGGTTACAAACGCGAAACATATGTCCGCGTAGTTTGTTGATCTCTGTCGGGCTCCCGTTCTCTACGGGGGGGTGAGAGACGTCGCGTCCGGGTGGCATTACACAATATCCGCAACCACCGGTCCACCGATAACGGATGATTTACCTGCGGGCATATTGCCGTTATCCATGTTGGGACCGGTGTCCGTCTCGCCTAATCTCGTCTTCTGTCCTTTGCACGAATGACAAACGTTCTCGGAAGCTTCTCTACAGCCTATATTCAACACGAATTACCCTTCTATTGTTACATGATATATACGACAGGAACCACGTGTCCTCCTAAAACGAAATTAATGAAATATTTGACGAGAAATTGCGTATACCGGTGCCGAAATCTTCGCGTTTCGTTTGTTTTTTACGAATATTGTAAAAACGGTCGTCGAATAAAAAATACGTCCATTTTTCCTCTCTCGTATGTCGACTTCGTAGTAAAGACGCGGTTATTTTAACGCGTATTGTAAACAATTTTATCGGATAACAAAAAATAATAATTTAATTCAAACGTGAACGAACCCGAAATCGAAATTAGTCGTACTTAAGCAAACAAGGTTGAATTCGGTTGACCACGCGTTCGATCATACGTTTTTTCGCACGATATTAACAATCTGAACTCTGAAAACAGCACGACCTAGCGAATTTCGTCATAAATATATAAAGATTTTTTCGCACGTTTCTCGTTGCAGAAGCAAACGGTCAGGGGTGCTTACAATTTTTTTAATATTAATTATCGAGTCTCCGCGTCGGTATCTATTGGAGTGGCGTGAACGGAAGGAAATGGTTCAGCGCGATAACCGATTTTTTAGTTACGCGTCAATTATGCAAATTTGTGCGAACGGCATTTTTAATTTCAATAAATTACGGGCGTCTCGTACGCATCGTGTCAAATAAAGTACGGGGTTTTTAATTCGTGGATTAAGTAGTTAACGTCCGACATAAGTCACAATAGATGGTAAACTGTCACTAAGTAATCGCTATGATGGAAATCAGTAGCTACCACGACAACGATTGGTCGGATATTAGGCGCGAGATTTACATAATACAAATAAGGAGTTCGAAAAAATTGCCGAAATTTCGGGAGAAGAAGGAAAAGAGGTGCGCCCGAGCCAGATGGGGGAGGGATGTGGGCTACGCTACTAATCGACCGTATTGTTCCGAAAACGGTGCGCTGCACTAGTCGTCGATTCATTAGCGCCAGCCTAACACGAGCTCGGCCGACTATATATTACGTCGAATACATGTACGCGCGTATTGTTATATCGTGAAATAAAACGTAATGGTAAAATATCGCTGTTGGCCACGACCGAGGGAACGTGTCACGCGCGTTTAATCCGATCGTATGACAGGCATTCAAACGAGATTAGCCGTGGGCGCGGAGGGTTTTCAGCAGCAGCCGTCGCCGCTACCGCCTTTACGTCTGAATTTAGTTTATTATGTGGCTTTCGAATATTATAACAAAACCCGCGCGCGCATAACGTACAAGTATATCGAATATTTTGTACGGAATAAAACGATACGGGCGCGCGCGCGTGTGTGGAATGAAATAATACTCTACTCGTTTCTGTGGTTTATACACTACAATAGACAATGGACGGGAGGCGCACGCCGATTCGAAACCCGTGGGGTGAACACCTCGTTATAAATACGGTCACCTTTGGAGCGTATATATGAACACGATATTCTATCGACCATATTGTGCGCAGTGCGTGCCGCATAGTATCGTTGACCCTGGATGACAATTTTGTTTGTTTGCCGTCCCTTGGACGTACTCGTCACACGCGTGTTCGAATGGACGCGATTTACCGTGTAAGGTTAGGTTAAGGAAGCGTTACACAAAAATTAACGCGGTTCTGTACACGAGAAAAACTTCGTTATTTTTTATACAACACTAACGGTATTAGCGAAATCGTCGCGGCCCATATTCCCCGTTCGATATTTAAAAGAAAACTAATAGACGAAACCTGCGAATGTCGGTCGCGATTCGTCCGTCGCCCGCCCCACTCGTGCGCGAGGCCCGCGTGTTCGTAAATCATAACGGTTTGGAAAATCACAACGCGGGCGCCTTCAGGCGACACGGGACGGGAAAGACCGTCGAAAAAAACTGTCAAAATAATGTTTAACGAGGCGAAAATGAATTTTCGATCGGAACGACTGTACGCAGTCATATTACTGTACCACGTACAAAACACGCTGAACGTAACGCACGCCGAGAATAATTATTACCGCGCGTTGTTGTCCGCGGTGGCCGTTAAAAACCGCACCCGGTTTTAGACGCTGCAGTGCGCGCAAGGGACCGCAGTATACCTTGTGCACGTGGGTTGGGGTTTAACTATTACCGCGTGTGTACACAAACATAATGCATTAATATATATGCACAGACCGGTGGGGGGGTGGAAGGGAGGAGGGAACAAAAATTATTCCTTAGGGATTATCGCGGTGCGCGCCATTGTTGTCGCGGTTCGCGTTCGCGTTATTATTATCGTGTATCGTACAATATGCGCTTTTATGCGGCCGAAAACAGACTGCGCTTTTTTCTGTTGCGCGCGAAATCGTCCAATTTTCGATTTTGGGTTAATTGGACGGCTTGGAAAACCTAAATAGGCCGATAGGTTGACGAAATACTATTAACGAAATCGACATGTTGGGTGTATAGTGAGTTACACTATATGACCACACTTGGTGTCGTCCGATGAAAATACTCCTACGCTTAATCCGAATCAGTTACGTTAATTAGCGATATCGATACGGATACGTTAGTTTAGGCATTTGATAACGATTGAAACGACGACATTTATATCGCGAACGATTACTGACGTAATTATATTCGAACACGCGGCAACAAAACTACGATTACAATACCGCGATTTCGGCGTGCGGACACGTCGTTTATTGTTTATGTACCTTTGACGTTAACCGAACGTGCTCGCGCCTTTTTCGTAACGGAAAATCGTCGCGTTCGTCGAATGATTTCGTTAAATACGAGTCGACGTGTGCGTCATCCTCTTCTGTACCTTTGTCCTATTCGCGTTTAGCTTCCCCGGTCCCTCGCCACATCCGCGTTATCATCGTCGTCATTACCACGTCGTCCGCGCGCGTCGGTCATATTAGAAACATTCGTGTACCGTCGACGTTTATACTTACGTCGTTGACCCGAGTACGCCGCCGTTAAATTACCGTATTATTGCGGTCGCGAATGCTCCGTGGAGTAAAACCGACGTGTCGATTACCACGCGTCGACGGCGCCGTTTTCGTAGGGATCACGTCGGTAATTATTTCTCGTTATAGACCGAACGTTTCGATTCGGAAAGGATCAGCCAGTACAAATCTTCGTTACACGTACTCGGCGAAGATTCGTAAACGGCCTTTTGACTTTTGTATACAACGTGACCCCGCGTTAATTAAACACGACACGCGCGGGCACGACGGTACTTCAGGTAGAGAATTATCTTGAACTGCGTAAACGGCGGCTGCCACCAACGTGCGTACACGACGGCAGCTATAGTTAGGTATCTAGTAGTTATTTCCGTGATCATTGTATTCGACAAAACGTGTACGCACGGCTACGCATTGTTATTTACAATATTATTCCATTCTAGTTGATACCTACGCACAATCCGTTGCGGCCGATCTGTTTTTATTCGGATTACGCGATATTATTATTATATTATTTCAATAGATATAGTATCTCTATAATACCGACCGTCTATTCTATTCAACTCATCGGAATAAAGGAATTTAAAAATAATAACGCAATATTCGTGTATACAAATATATATATATACACGGAGAAGATATTATGTATAATTTAACCCTCGAAAACTTTGCGATATATAAGGAGTGGATTGTTATTTTTTATGTTTAATATATCATATACTTCTCCGCACTGATGAAAAATATTTTATCGAGAGCCAGTAAAATATGTCCGACGAGTAACCGCGTATATTCGCGCCGTATTATATTAATTATTTAAGGGCGTCCCTCCGTATATATATATATATATAATTATTAACAATCGATTACTATCCGACAAATGTTCGTAGTCGTAAATAATTCTTTTATTAAACTTGTACTTAAATAATTCAACGTATTATTAAACAACGTGAAGAGTAATTAACGAAATTTAGTTCGACATTTCGATATTTTTCCATATATTGGTTAGCAATTACTTAGGGGAGTAACAATATTACCATTTCGTAAAAAAAAAAATAAAAATTAGGGTATTCGATACGAACAAATTAAACAAATTTAAATACGTCCTTTTACTGAAATATTGATATAACACCGAGTAAGAAGTACGTATATTTACATTAATGTAACGCGGAAAAATCGAACGAAATGTTAGTAGCTATCAAAACATATATAATTACCGTAAAAAATAAAATATAATTTACGTTTTAGTAAATATTAACACGTGTAACGTCTATAATAGTATATTATTATTTATTATGCGTGGGCGCGAGTTCAATTTAATTTAGAATTAATATTCGCTCGATTTCGAGTTTTAAAATAGTCGATAAAAATGTGCAGTTTTGTTATATGACAATTTTGTCGACGACGAAAAAAAGACCGAACTTCAGAACCCAAAAACCATAATTTTTCACATATACGCAATCGTGCAATACATTATTCTGAAATATGTAAATTGGCTAAATTAACTTTATTTCTCAAAGTACGCTCTAATATTGCAATATACGTGTTTTCTACGAATTCTGTGCACATTAAATCCACGTTTTCCCCTCCCGTCGACAGGCGTAAAGTCAATAAATAAACTTAAATATCCGCTTTCTAAATTTTTTAATAATACGCGGAACGCGACGATATATAATTCATTCCGAGACGTTCCACTTTCGATAACGTTGATTTAATTATTTTTATAAGGAGTTCTCTTACATCTGTTCTACGCCTACGTTTTGAGATATTTGGTTTAGATTTTCGATCCAAAGATTCCCAAACATTTCGTAAATATGACGATCCGTTTATTGAAAATATTCGAACGTTCGTGACTCAATTATTTTGTTTGGTCGTCGCGGTAAGGCGACATAAATAAAATATCTTAGGAGCGTAACGTTATATGGCGTACGATGTATTGACGAAAAAATTGTGTAAAAACGGACCGTATAATTACTCCTAATTAATGTAACTGGAAATGCGCGCTGATTTTCGACGATCATTGAAACTTCTTTTAACGTCCATATCGCCGTTGGTTAATTTGAGACGAAATAGGGGAGTTTGACGGCTGCGATTGGTTCCGAAACGTAGTTTTCACTGCAACTGTGATCGACGGTCCAACGGCGACAGTTGTACGAAAGAATCGAATGGAAATGTAACGCGCTAATTACTCCGGCGGAAAATGTTGGATAGGCACGTGAAACTGACCACCCGAGGAACCCTTTGGTTAAATAATTTCGGTCGAAACTCGTTATTAACGGAACGAATTATTCGGCTCTTATCCGCAATAATCCGCGTGGTGGAGATGAAAAATGTTATCGCGCGACCGAAAATTTGGGAACCTCTGTTTTAATGGATATTATGTTAATTTGTCTCGTTTTTATTTGAAAGGTTTGAGACGTATTTTCACGTCCTATTATCTTAAACGCCGCGTGCTGGCCTATCTATCACGAGTGCGTATATGTATATTGTATATCTAAAAAATAACGCGCCACACATAAATCATCAACATCGTCATCATTACCATCATCATCATCGTCGTCGTCATCATCATCACCATAATCATCGTCGTAATATAGCGTATATTATAGAAGTGCTTCTATATTATGTCCTTCTGCTCGGCTACTAACTATGTGGCGCGCGCGTAGGTGGACAGCTATATGGGCCCGTTGGGTACGCAAACGCACGCCGCGCCGAAGATAAACCTGAATAGTAGTAGTCTGACTTACCGCGTGTCCTATATATTATTATGTCCGTGACTCGGTCCTCGCCGCCGCCGTTTGAATGAAAAAGAAAAACGTTATAATACAATTGACGACGTTACGATTTAGTTCTTAAGTGAGGATTTTAGATAATGTCCACTTACGCTTACGTATTCAAAACGGTGTTGTGAAATAGACTTTTTAAACCTATTTCAAATTCGATTCGAACAGTTTTCAAAACATTTCTCTTGAACACTTCTTCGACGAAATTTTCTTCCGAAAACAAAAACGTATTTCAGTTACGCTTCAAACGTTCGAATTAACGTTCGAAGTCAAAGTAAATTATGTTTGTGCTTATTGAATTAGGATATTTGGGATAGGTCGATCTTTTTGAAAAATCGTCAACGATATTTTAACTCAGCTATAACATAAATATTTTGAATAGAATATCTAACAATTTGTTTATTATTAGAAATATCGTGGTGACGTTTGGAAGGTTTACCGCTGAATGAGATAATTATAATATAATATTATATAACAGTCGATTCGTTTTGATATTTGGGGTGAACTGTCTTTTAAATAGTACGATTTTTCAATCGTTTATTTGGACAGTTGTAAACAAATTTAAATCAACCGCAATGGTTGAAATGTCTAAATAACAATAATATAAAACAACGTATTATTATAATTCGATGTTTACCGACCGAAGAGCTCGTTTTTGGTGAGTACACACTGCAAACAAATTGTATTGGCCGAAGTGAAGATGAAAAGTCCAAGGGTAAACGATGAATGCGGACGCGTCGAAAACATTAGTTTTTATTTTTCGAAGAGTCCACAACAATAACCTCGTCTAAGTTAAATCAACAGCGCGGTTATTATATCGTTATGATGGTGTCGGGGCCATCAACATCTAATTAGCATTTACGTTGTTCAATCGTGAAAAGTAGTTTTTTTTCGATCTCGTCATATTTACAAACGATAAAGGCCGCGTATTCGCCGCCCTGACGTTTCACGCGCATTTATCGTGAAATATAAAACAATTCTCAGACGAACACCCTAATCGCGTATTTTACGTTCGAACGTATTACGCAATGACACAATTCGGACACCGTGAACCATCCCTGGCGAGTGCAAGTAACTTGATTGTAATTCAAATTACAAAATAAAAGGGAACGATGACGACGCGTAATATTTCTCGAGCGGTACGGAAACGAACGTAATATAAAATTCGAAACGTTTTCGACTAATTAAAAACAACAACACGCCTATGTAAACATAATTAATTGGCCATCTTAACGTTAGCCTCGTAATCGTTCAAATCGTTCTTCCGGCCGGTGAATTTGCTTCTACGCGTGACCACGTATATTTCGCGTGTATAAACAGGAACCAAAATAAAATCCTTGTACTTAGCGCGGTCTTCTTCAAGAGGCTTATTTACGAATTGAAAACTACTAAATATGTTTGTTAAATAAAGGTACTTATAGGTTCACTGTTGCTGTGTACGGAATGTGTGTTTATATTTGTGTCGATATTCGAGGCCACAAACAGCGCGGTCAAAGACTGATTTAACAGTCGTATTGTCGACAAATGCCGTATGGCGGCCCACCGTGTATGTAATATATCATTCTATGACCCCGACCGTGGTAATTATTACAAAGGTGATTTTTTAAACAATTTACCCTTTTTAAACGTCTATTTGTCGAATGATATTTGTAGTGATAATATTACTTATCGCGTAATAAATTGATCGAATACGAATTTAAACGCTATACGTATTACGAGCCGCGTGATTACAAAAAATTTTTCAAAATGGGCGCTTATGAAGTTGCAGATAATTTTGTCTCAAAAAACGTATGTTTTAATAGTTAAGTGTATTAACGAGCGTTGAACTTTCTTCGACTTAATGGTTCGTTCATAAATCGTATACTAGCAAAAAAGGAACCGTTGAATAAAATGCGTGATATTGTAATATTTGAAAATCATAAAGCGAATCATTTTACAAACTTAAAATGCGTCGAAAACGAAATATAATCGTTAATTTGTTGATATTAAAAAAGTACGCGGTAAATGGAATTATAAGTCTATAGACTCTAGGAAATTACGGGTAATCTTTTAGCGATTTTTTAAGTTACAATGATCATTTCAATTATACTACGCTTTAAATTTCCTTAAATTCGTGTTAACGTACGCGTATATTTTTAGAAAAAAACTTATTGGTATCCTTCATACGAGCGGACCGTCTGTCGATGAACTATTTTGATTTGCTATCGGGTAAGATTAAAGTGAGAGAGACTACAAATTCATTCGGTCCCACGACAGTAAGTCGTCGCGCTCTATGCGCACGTTATCCGAAAAATAGGCAAACCCGTTCAAATGTGGGTAATGTTAAAAATGAAGTTTTCGACATTCCGTGGCAGACACAAGGGTCTATCGCGGAGATTTTACGTTTCGTTGACATTCGGCTCTGCATCCCTGTCTTGTTCATCCGTACGATAAGTGCGCACCCCCGTAAATAGCGGTGGAACGCGTCGTTCGCGTGACAACGGCATAATTAACGAACGGTACGTGGCAGTAATCATAGCGCCCGGCCGTGTGTAACGCGCCACTCTGACAAGACCGATGATGTGTGGGCCACCGTCATTGTTGATGACCACCGGGTGGTTATAAGTAATTAACGGGGAGACCCTCCGCAACGCGTCGAGTCATCGTTTATCCGTACGTGCGTTTTTTTCTCCTACGGTTTACATTTTATTATTATTTAACCTGTCCTTTCGCCCCCTCGACCGGCGGCGAACTACAATAAACGTACACACACATATTGGTACGGTGTGGCCGACGCGAGCCCCGTCATCGTTAAACTGTCGAAAAATAATAATCGTAACGATAATAATAATTATTATAGCGTCGTAAGCGCGCGTGCGACCGTTCACACTTACGCCCCCGCGTTACTTTTTCCACCGTCCGCTTTTTGCCCGAAACGAATTTTCACCCGGCCACGGTGGCCCGATCGTCGTATTATATGATCGTTATCGTCGTTATTTCGTCTCTCGCCGCCAGCATCCCACCACCGTCGACAGACGTTTCGAGTGCGGCCCAGGCCAAAGTACGTGCTGTAACCCACGTCGGCCGAGATTCAACCCGTCATCGTCGGTGTGGTGCGGTGCGCTCGTGAACCACTCGAACAGGAACGGCGGCGGTGGTAACAAACACAACCGTCGCCGCCCCGCGAATCACGAGCCCGTCTCTCATTCATTCACACTCGCCGTTCTCTTGACGTCCCGTCACTCTCCATGTTCACCCTCAACCCGCGCGACGTTCCAAAGTGCTTCTTACATTTATACGTAATTGTGACTTACGGATTTTCACGAATAAAATACGCGCGAAATAACCCCCGCGCGCGTAACCCAAACGCTTATTAAAAATCGCTACGTTTAATCGAATACAACACGCGCGATATAGTAAATTCGAATCAACGACGACCAGTCCCGAAGCCCGTTTTACGAGAGTTTGTTTCGTTTTCAGCCGCGCGTAACGACCGACTGTAACGAGCTTGGGAATTAACCGCGCCCGTCAAACGCGCGCGCAGTACGTCGCACGCGGCACTTCAAAAACGTTCGTTGTGCCTATAAACAAACGAAAAAACAAAAACGAACCGCGTCGGATGAGCACACACGGGACGCTGTATGAAGATCCGCTAAAATCTAACGACGCGTTACACGTGAAATTTATTCAAAACGTAATAGACATATTGTATATACGTGACCGTATAAACGAGAATCTCATTGTGGCGTCCGGCGCGTAGCAACAAATGTTCAATTATAATGCACGTCTTTGTGTCAGCTGTCATATCATAATCAAGCGCGTCGTGATCATATTCACGATGCGCCCCCACGTACCAGAGAAATTTACGGCCGTACTCGGGGCCGTATATTTATTTTTTTTTGTATATTTCTGTGACATTTCGACCAGGGTGGTATTCCGTTATTACAATGTGCGCGCATAACGCGGATAACTCGGGCGGGAAGGGGCCGGGGGGGGTTGACTATTCGTCGGTTTATTTATTTTAATTCGCGTCGCCGTTCGGTACGATAAATAGTAAGGAAAACGACTTGTGACGGTAGTACCAACAGAGTCCCGTACAAAACCGATAAATCATCGACGGTATTATAATATTACGTACCGGAGGATCGCCGGTCGGGTCTACCGCCTTACGTGTAGTCGAATAGAGTTTACGGGAAATTCTTACTCAAACGACGACAATTCCTCGCCGCATTGTTTATTATAATACGCGTTCGCGTACACACACACACACACACACACACACATACACACGGACACGGGCACACACGCGCATATATTTAAGCGTATTTACGTGCAGCTGTCCAAAAAACACGGCGGCGCGCCGGTATTCCCAGCTTGGGTCGTCCCCGGGTCCGAATGTTTATTACCAATTAAAAAAAAAGCGCGACGACGGCGGATTCGACACGGATTGGCTTTCTCTCCAGTTGCCAAACGAAATTTGACGCTCGGCACTTCGACGGTAACGTACCTATAAAATGTGTGTCTGTGTGTGTGCGCGCGCGTATTCGTTCGGATTACGTTATTTAATTAGAAACAAAACATAATAAAACGCCGCCGTACGCGCGTTCAAATATTTCGCTTTCCAAATATCTGCGCGGTAATGTATACGTCCCGGTCACGTGTCATAACTTGTCAAGGGGTGTAATTTTATTGGACCCGGAGACGATAATTTCACGTTGTTAATGAGACGCCACGGCCGGCCGCCGGGTGTTCGATTTTCAAAAAACATATTTCGGGAAATTAAAACTCCGTATAATTTTTTATAGTAATATGACCGCGATAGTCGCGATCGCGTGGACGGTTATAAATTTATTTTTTATACATATACGCGTCGTGTACGTATACGATATTATTCGAGAGCGTAATATTATTATGCGCATATCGCCTCCGCTCGCGTTTGAAAATAAGGACACGTATAATTATATAACGTACACCGCGCGTCCGAAGTCCGTTGATTGTAAATCAAAAACACGACGTTCCTGTTCGTTGGCGGCGTATTCGGTTTGTTCCAAATAACGGCTAGGTTGAGGGAGGCGAGATACGAGCATGAGTATCGACGACATTTTACCGTGCTACGTAAGTTTCGATTCCCGACGACGCGAAATATATTACCGTTAGTGTATTCTGTACAGGAAAATTTCGTTACAAAGTCGCTGGTAATGTATATCCGTGCACATTACTAACGACGTACCGAATGACGCGCGAAATGTTATATATTTCGAGTTGTTATTGTGTTCCGTGGAAATCTCGCTTTGTCCCGACCGGACACATTTTCTTGATTTGCGTCGATTACGTACTTTTTACATGAAATTCTCGTCCCTTTCCTTAAACGCGTCATTATCGACGGTTATATTCGGTTAGGTTAGGTTTTTGTCCGATTGGGAACAACATTATTAAATTCGAAAAGCGTATCGAGTAAAGTACCGACTAGACACAATTATCCATCGGAAAAGTGGTGCTTTACACGTAAACACCGAAGTTTATACAGTTTTTATACAAGAAAAAACGTTCATGGACGAAATGAAATTTTAAAGAACCCACGTGGTTGTAAAATTGATATATTCTTCGCTTTGTTCGGGAACTAAAAGTGAAATCAGTTTCCGTGGGCAGTAGGGATTGTGTGGTTGGGGGATTCGTCTTTCCTGAAATGTTAATAGTTTCTGCCTGTATTTCGAATGATATTTAGTTCATCGACTCCGCGGCGGTTCCCGTAAGCTTTATTTTAAAACCATCACGATAAATAATAGTTCTACGAGAAAAATCGAGAATTCCAATGTCATCCTGGAACTAAAAAAAACACGGTTCGTTTAATAGATAAACGCGTATTCTAATATTGTTTGGGGCTGCGCGAGTGATTTATTATTTTCCAGTCACGCCTATAAAAACGGTCTCGAGCCAATTATTTATAATTACTAATATTTCGATAGGCGAGTCACTCGATAAATAAGATTATTAGAAATTCACGCACGAAAACAACAAACTTAATGGGTATATTTTTTAACATTACGGAAAACGTAGACACGCCGACATACAGTGGCCGATTTAACGGTCGTTTCGTCCACGAATACCGACGTAGTTTCCGCGCTAAATTTCGTCTCCAAATAACATTTTTTAAAATTGTTCCGTCTTTAACGGTCAATAGGTACTTAAAATGTCCAATATTTTATAGTTGCCGTCGTGTTTTTAATGTTTTTTTATTAGATCGCCGTTCGATGTATTAATCCACCGCCGCACATATAAATACAAGGTACATACTACGAATAAATCGTCGCAAAACGAACCGTTTGAATCCAATCAAAATAGAAAATATGGAATACACGATAGGATTATACGATGATTAGGACTTGTATATAAATATCTTTGGGACGTTGTAACGTATACGTATTAGTCGGGAGAAATGTACAGTTATATTAATAATCGTAATTACGGCGATGGATCGCGAGGAAATCGTTAACTTCGGCGTATCGAAGGCATCACGTCTCGTTAATGGTAAAAAAAAATTATTGACCGACTTAATATTAAAACGGCGCTACAACATAGGAGACAATTATTCGGTATATATTATACACCATATAATAACATGTGTCCGACGTGTAAACGAAACACGCCGTAACGCATATAATTATAGCGGTAATGTTATTTTCTACGTTTAATCGTATCATTAGTATTCAATTATCAGCCCGAAACACACCGACTCGTGTTTTATCAGTTACCATCGAAACGATGTATTACTACACCGTTTTATCAAACAAAAATTATAACTAATTCTTTGTTCGTGCGTTTTTGTTCACGCGAGGGTACGTGTCATTATTATTAGAATTGTTCGGGTTTTTCTTATAGGATTGTCGTAAGATTCGTATTTCGTGTTTCGTGAAAGTGACTACGCGCGAGTGTTCATTATAACTCATGTTTACCGCCTAAAACGCGTCGGCGGTAATACGTCTTCTTTTTTCGTGGAATTTGTCGATAAACGGTCGTAACGATTAATTTCCTATCGAACAATACGAAACCTTGCGCGTGTACGAAAGTAAGTGAAATGAATGATGATGAAACAGCCGATATAATCGGGCGTTGGTGTTAGTGATAACAATTTTAGCCAATCGCATAATTACCGAATCGAAAGAATCGAATACCGAAGTCGGTACGATGTCGGGGATTACACGACTGGACTGCCGACATGAGCGGGAAATTTAACGGAGATGGTTAATTAATAATCGTATAACGCGGTAGTTATTTACCGATTTATTACACGTATATATGTATGTATTTATAATTTTATCGTTGGAAATTATCTTCCGACTTCCCCACCATAGGAAATGACTGGTTGCGACATTGACGTAAACACGCGTCGTACAAATTGAAAATATTACGCGTACATACACGGCGACGTATAATAGTATTACGATTTCGTGTAGAAATTATTTTTCTGGAAAATTCGTCGAATAAAAAAAACTATAATTTATATACGTTTTTTACGGTCCGCGCGACGTTGCGTACAGCACACTTTTGGCCACGTGCCTGACAATCTTATTAGCCGCGCAGCGGACGCGCGTCGTCTCGTTGAAACAACATCGCGGTTACGTGGATTCACTAAATTTCAACGTAAACAAAAAAATGGTTGTTTTATTTGACAGCCGGAATAAAATGTATAATTACATCACACCGTCGCGGCCAATAAACTAGATGTATATACTCGTTAACGTCCGTTGTATTACCATATTCCATATTCGAATAATTTGACAACTTTTTAACTAGTTAAAATTATTACACTCGCGCGATTCCGGTAGATATTTGATCGTTTACGATTATTATTTTTTTACGAAACACGTTGGAATCGGGTCGAGCCGGAATAACGCGTATATATTTTTTATATTTGTATACATCTAGACGACACGCTTTCGATAATTTAAGTACGGCTACGAATTACGTTATTCGCTACAATAAACTATCCGTTGCTCCGTGGTGCGCCATTATTATCACTATTATTGGTCCGTCTGTTGTATTAACAATGGTACTTTTTACGGGATACATATTATCACTTTCGTCGGTCGATAATAATTTTACAATTTGTTTTTACACCCGGCAAAGTCATTTTTTGGTCGTTACTCGCGTGTTCATTATCTGTATACAACTGTTAACCGTATCAATTTTTACGCCGTCATAATGAAACGAATAGACGGATTTCGATAAAATTATCGATATAACCTCCCGAAATTTTTCCGAGTTATCGAACTTTCCCGTGTCGCTATTTATTTCGAAAGTAATAAATTAGCCCTTACGAATTTTCGTTTCCTTAAACAATTATTAATAACGGCTTCTAAATGGCTCTGTCGTTTTAATGGATAACTTCAAACGTTAGATTTATCTTACAACCTCACAAAAAATTAACAAATTAAACACGACGTTCAGTTTTCCTATAATATGCCCGTATTATATAATCATATAGTTGCGCGTATTCGTATCTTAGCTATTTGTCAATGATAATGTTTAAATTATCGTATTGTTTCGTTAATTTTGTTTATACGGTAATAAGCATAAGATGTGTTATTGATTATCGCGTGGGTTAACAAAAATGTCAATCCTAACCGAATTCGAAAATAAAACGAAATGATAAAATAACGGCGCACATACGCGACTACCATAGACGAACGTGTAATAATAATAATTTATCGTCAAGAAAAACAAAACGTACCGGTCAATATTGGTGCGTAGGGTAAAATTAACTTTTCACCATAACGTGTACGACATGTTGTCCAACGCAAACATCGCGTCGGTTCGTCGATTGTTTTCAAACGTAATAATATATTATATAATGTTTCGTAGCTGCTGCTGCCCCTTCGTTTTCGTGTCATTATATTACAATGTCTGTTTTTCCCCCCGTCACTTAACCGACGTGATTGACTCGAACGATCTTTTGGGGCGCATGGCGTTCATACATATTACGATATTATAACGCGTGCACGCTAGCCAAAGATACGACATTATTATATCGATCAGATATCCGTTTCAAAGTACCCGTATCTTAAATTAATCGGAAGAAGTCTCTTTGTACCCGTAGTTGAATTGGCATATCGAGGGTAATCGACAAATTGAATCGTCTACGTCATACGCAGTCAAAGTCACGAAAATACTATTCAAACCGTATGGGGATCAATAAAATACCAACGTTTTTTTAAAGATCTTGAAAAATGTTGCCACCGTTCGACTTTTGAAACATGCAGTGATCGGCGATGATTTGCTTATAAACAGTTTTGTTTATAATATATATATATGTTTATAATAATAGCCAGTTCGGATATTAACAAGTTTTACTAAGTTAAAAGTCAAATTATAATGAAATTCGTCGATTACTTTTGGTTTAACAGTAACTAAATAATTTTTTTCTCGCGTCAACGTCAACTCGATGTATATATTTTTTTAATTCGACTAATCAGTTTTATTCTGAAGGTTTTACTGTCAACGTATTTCATCCAAACGAACTAAATATATTTCTTAGAATAACTAGAGACATACGATTTTTGTTTCTACGTAAATTGTCAAAAAATGTATTTGTATTAATCGATTATTAATTTATTTAAAATTAGGTCGAACGAACAGTTTAAAAAAACAACGAAGTTAATAGTATTTTTCAACTTAACCGATCTATTCAAATATTGATCCTAATTTTTAATTTAATTAAAAAAAAAACGTTCGCTTTATATTAGCGAATTCAAAAATAAAACAATAAAATTAAAAATTTGACGTAATATAATTATCCTAATTATTGAAATCGGTTTACGCGTTTTTGACACGACAATGATGTCACGTTTTACTTCAGTCTTAATTACAAACCTTTTATTTGCAAAAATATCTTCCGAAAATAAACTCGTGCCGTTATAATTGTTATTAATGCGTATTCGCCGCCAAATAAAATCTACGTACTTTCTTCCATATAAATTACGACGTTCGAAATTCCATTGGCGCGTAAAAGAGCGCAACGCGAAACAATAAAATGGCTGAATTCTCCGTTTCGCGCGTTCAAATACGCTGCCGCGTATGATTTAAATTTAGCGGCAACTCGTCGACCAACTGTTGTTAACACAAACACAATTACGCGCGAATTATGAACGTCACGAGTTATGACCACCACCGAATTCGTTTTAATACATATTGGATCTACTACGTTGTGTTTTTTAAAGTTGTTTATTTTTAAAGTAACACGTGTATTATTATATTATACACGATGATTTTTCCGCCATTGTTATAAAAATGAGGTTATGTTTTGTTCGTTGCCCAAGGCGTTGTCCTAAAGAACTAATAAGTAATTGTATAATAAGTGTAATATACACTTTTCACACTTAATACAAAAAACGATATTGTTTAAATTATATATATAGACCCGTAGTCAATTATTTGTTTAAATTACGTACATATTACATTTGAGAGTAAACTATATCTGGGAACTTGACTACATATCTACAAATTCGTATAATATAGATAACATACTATAATCTATAGGCTCTATGTTATCAATACGACTTGTATCTATCGAACTAAGACCGTAACGGATAAGAACGCGTTTAATTTTTAAGAAAGGAACTCGATCTGAATTTTCATTCTTTACGAACGTGAAGATTTTCGATTCGTACTTCGAAAAGCTACCGTTCGTATATACGACTAATATTTTATATTACGCTTTCGTCTGACAAGTGGCATCGTACTTTTTCGAATAAACGAAACGTTTTCGGGAATGAACGTTATTTACGCAATTTCATTAATTTGTAGTTCGTGATATGTGGTTCTTTATCTATTACGTGGAACACTTTAAAACACGCCGTACTTATAACACACTATATATTCCGCGTAGTTTTTTTATTTTCATTACGAAAATAAAAGCGATTAGTCGTTCATTTGTAATGGTGATTTCTTAATAATTTCCGAATTAAGTTCTAAATTCCGAAAAATTACTCGCGTTTATATTCGTCTTCTATGTGACGGCGACCATACGATAAAATGACCCTATAACTCTCAGGAACTCATAAGCGAGACAAATGTAAACGTTTTATCAAAATTTAGAATTTAGCGATTATATAACTTTATATTTTTATATATCGTCGACGCAAAAATAAAAGGTTAGGTCATGAACCAAATGTAGCTATTCCATAAAAAGTGACGCTTAATATGGAAAAAATAAAATTTTTGTTCGCACGAAATGTGTCGAAATTGAAAATTCGATTTATCAAATTTTATAGTTCGAAATTAACTAAAAAATAACGCTACACGAAAAATCGGCTAATTTCATTACGTAAATTAACGCGGAAATAATTTATTAAAGAAAAATTTTAATTCCTACGATAAATATGCGTCATACGTGTTTACGTTGTTCTTTAAAATAATCGTGAAAATGACCAAAAAATCTATTATGTAACGGTTTTAAACGTAAAAATGACCTTCCGACAATTTACGTTGGTTTTTACGCTAAATTCTAAAAAATTGGTCGTTACACTTTTAAACACCCGCTCCCGTCTCTATTTTCGGTTACCACGTCTTTCTGATTCTACTCCGACGATATATTAATAATAAAGACGTGTGTTTAGCTTCCGTTACAGAAAATTGAGGGCGCGACCCGGAGGGTTTCGTGATTCGTTATATCACCGCCCGGGGCGGAAAATCATACGACTCAATACCTTTCCCTGTCCCGAAAACGATCGCGAGGGGAAAGAAACCCCATCAATGTGACCCAGCAGACCGTGCCTAACCGCGGTAACCGACGCGGTTACGTTTATACCGATTTCAAGGTATATATATCATATATATTTACGACCCGTCGTGGTCGGTCCGAAGGCGGGACACCGGGGCCGACCGGCCGGGCAGTGGTCGCACGACGCAATTTCGAGGAGATAAATTTACGCGAATTTTCGACTGACTATGACATATTTATGTACCGTGAACCGCGGAATGGGAAGCGATTATTACATTTCCGAATGGAAACCGCCGATACGTTTTTCGATAACAATAATAATATTACAATAACGCCGGCGGTAATCGTGCCGATTATCGCCCTCTTGCCGCAACGACGACAACAACAACAATAATAATAATGTAACACGCGTAAAACGCACGCAACTATATCACGTCATGTCGATTTCACACTTCGGCGCGGCCGAAATTATTGTCAGCGGCGTTAGCCAGGGGAGTCTGCGAGTAATTGCCGCCTCCCTCCGAAATTTCAAAAATATTTTAGCGTAAACCACGCGCCGTTTCGATTTCATAACTAATTCGTAATTGTGTTCGACCGATATCCTATGGTTGCTACCGTCTAATTGATAACACGTTCTACACTTAATTGCAGTATCGTCTGTCGTGTTTTGTTCGTATTGTGCCGAACTTTGATCGAGTTAGTCGCTAAACTGGCGAACTTAAAACGCAAGTATTGAATATTCCCAGATATTTGTACGGCTGAGGAAAGAAAAGTTTTAACTTTGTTAAGTTTTGAACACGAAAAAATACTGAAAAATATCGGTATGAAATTTTGATGCGGTATTAATAAATAACATGTTGCGAATATAAAACAATTAGATATAACGAGTAGTTATAGAAGTATTAAAGTATTTATTATTTTTATTATTTATTTAAACGCGTACTATCAGTTCTATAATGTATTCGAAGCGTTATTATAAATACTTATTAGTTTTTTGGGTATCGAACACTAATCAAAATACTTCGTTACGGTACTTAAAATTTCTTCAAGTTGTGTACATAAATGGAAATTAAACTTCTTTAAGCGTATAACGATATTACAATTGCGTTTTCATATTTTTTGTAAAACATACTACACTTTTAGATTCGAACATTCGGCAAAGGTCGAGATCCATTAATTCGTCGATATTGTTGTTATATTTTTAATAAACAACACAGAGAAAAAATCAATAATTTTCGATAAGCGTAAATCGATAATTCTTTTTAAATATTCGAGTTGTATTTTAATTTCTTTAGAAGAAAATTGTTCGAGTAATATTTCCATAGTATTCGAAAGTTTCTTTACTATATCGAGTATTGTATTATTTACATTTGTTTTCCTTTAGAGATATAACGACGATTTTGGAATGTCGGATTTTACGAAGAAACGACACAGAAAGTAAAATTTTAGCTGCATGGCTCGTGAATACGGCCCAAAATGAAACACACACACACACACACACACACACACACACACACACATATATATATATATATATATATATATATATTACGTATTTTATATACGCGTCGCGCGGCGGCGGTGAGACGTAAACGTACCGGCGATTTCGGTTTATCGAACCGAGGAGAAAAACGAAAAGAAAATCCGTAAAAAAATAATACGCGAAACGATAGTGACAATTGTAACGTGTTTTCGGTAACGTCTATACGCGAACAGCGAAATATAATACGTAAAACGTTTTACGAACGAGGGATGTAACGTGTCGTCCGGTGGAGGCACGCGGACCGCGTTTTGACGGATTAACGTCCCGATAAAACGTTTCGCGCGTTCATTGTCCGCCGCCCGTTTTTCGCAGTCTTTCCCCGTGGCCACAACAATAATAATAATATAAACACAATCGACGTTCGTCTAACAATATGTGTATATATATATATATATATATATATATATATAAATACGTCTACCCGACTGGAAAAATAAGAACCTACCGCAGTACGTACACGCGGTGAATTTCTTGTGGGCCCATTGTGTCGAGTAGGTACATAACGTTCTTTTCGCACGTCCGTGAATAAGAATAACGAAAACACACGTACGTATGTGTACATCTACGGGCGAGCAGTAAGTTCCTGTGTACGACGTGCCGAAAAACGCTCACGGTAATAATGATATTTTGGTTCCTTCCCTTTTTTTTCAAATTTTAATCATCTCGACCAACCCCCGCATAGTTGGACGACAGGGCAATGAAAATGAAAAATTTAATTTCTCCGCTCGTTAAATACTGTTTTCGTGCGTCGTTGGTCCAAATAGTGACGGTTGAATACGTATGTATTGTTCAATCATCCCGTTGATGCTCAACTAATGAACGTCTGAATACAGCGAATTTTTATGAATTATATCATTTCGTCACGGTATTATCGCCGCCGACTGTAACCACAAAACGAGTCGAGTACCTTTATTTTTAAACTATTCGATCGATTTATTGACGCTCAGCGTTTATTATCAAAAATGACGTTAGAGCGTCCCTCGTTATTATTTATTTAAGACTAAATTTCACGCAACTTACTATACAAATACATAGTCCCTTTGGATCGTGCTTGTCTCGCATTTAATAATACTTGATCGTTCGTTATTATAAATATTATCTATATTCTATATTTAGGCCCTCGAAAAGCGTTGATAATATAATAAACGAACGAATAATAATAATACGCAGGCATTTACGCGTTTAGCGATCAAATGTCGACCTGTACATTTACTAAAATTTACCAATTATTAAAACATATCTCTTGTGAGTCACTGTATAAATTATAAAAATATTTTTTATTTCGTTGAAAAAATATCGTATTTTATAATCAAATTTTTTATACGTATAGAATTTATATAAATGACTAAATTATTAATATTAATAATCATTTTACATAAATATATATATTTATTTAATTTTTTACCTAGTTAAAACTAACTAAAAAATTTTTTTACCGAGTTATTTAAATATATATAATTTGTATCAAATATAAAGTTCTTAAAAAAAAATTTAGCCACGTCCAAAATAAATTTACGAACAATTTTATCGGGGGAGGGGATTGCAGTTTTTGAATTGTTTTGAATAACGCTTTGAAAAATTACGGAAAAAACGAAAAATCTGTGAAATAAATTATAAATTGGACGAAATTTTGTACCGGAACACAACACTTGTGAATATCGTTAGAAAACTCCCACACAAAAAAGTGTTGACAAACACAACAAAAAAATCGTCGTGAAAACAGTACACAATATTTCGTTAGACCTGAAAAATATTTACCACACTGTTATAATACCCAGTCAGACCTTGTTGGGTGTTGGACATTGCAGTCGTGAAAATTAGAACGACGAGTTTCCCTATTATTTATATTCGCCGTCAATTATTGTCGACGACAAGTAACGCGGCTACGCTATTATTATAAGGGGTTTATATTTTTCACTTCTCCCGTTAAGATTATAATAATTTTTTCAATAATTTAACTTTTTTATCGAACATCGCCTCACATTTTTAAATACACTTTTGTAAACAGCGCCTA
Source organism: Geopemphigus sp. TES_GeoC_2020 (assembly GCA_025469175.1). Taxonomy (NCBI): domain Eukaryota; kingdom Metazoa; phylum Arthropoda; class Insecta; order Hemiptera; family Aphididae; genus Geopemphigus; species Geopemphigus sp. TES_GeoC_2020. The sequence continues at coordinate 14,869 of JAIPRN010000536.1, read as the reverse complement.
ATACGTATTCCACGCGTATGGTTTTTTTTACCGCTTAACATGCGCTCAATCGTCCTCGAGCAATCGATGGTCAGGTAACGTTAAATATATAAATTAATCGTACGGACGACGATGACGTTAGTCGCGTCCCGAACATGATGTATATATATATCATACGGTATTCGTCGGACGGCGCGTGATTTACAGACGGCTTTTTGACGGCTCTCGTATTCCTTTTTTTTATTTTGGTACATTTTTTTTCTATTATTTTCTTTTTTTTTTGTCTTTTGTGGCGTGTTCTGGGGCCGACGTCGAACAACAAATATTGTGATTGCGCGCGTGTCAATGGCGTAGTGGTAACTAATGGTTTTTTCCCCCTCCGTCGCCGGGGTGAGAACCCATCTACGCGCGCGCGCGCACACACACACACACATACACCCGTGTGTAGTATTTATACGTCTTGACGGTCGACGATGACGTACCGCGGAGTAACAGCGCGCGTATACACACACACACACACACACACACACACACAGACACACATATATATATACGATCGTCGGTCGCCGTGCGTTATTTTTTGGTTTCGGCCCCGCTGAGTGCGCTCGATCGTAACATATTACTACGCGCTGGTGTACAACTCCCGGCAACCAATAATAATAATACAACAACAATATACGTCATATAATATGTACGTAATATTTCCCGTATTTCCCGAGTTCTTTTTAGGGACGACCGCGCGAGCGCAGTACGTCTGTGGATTCTGTGGTATGCGCGGCGGTAGGCGAACGACCGTAATAACGATATTATATTGTACACGCGTCGCGCAATATAATAATAATAACAATTTTTACACCTTTTCGGGGGGGGGGGGTATATGACGCGTGGTGCGTGGGACGCGACGACGCGCGTAAAGTACTTACCCGCATAATACGCCGTATTATAATAAAATAAATAAAACGACGGCTCGTTAAAACGCCTTACGAGTAGTAGTCAATCTCGACGAATAGCCCGTCTTTAAGCCAAATCTACCGTCCGTCCGCTCGTTATTTTTTTTTTCAAAAAATCTCCTGCCCGTTAACGTCTACGTCTCTGAACCCGCCAAATATGGACGAATTATTGATTTCCAAAAGATCCAACGATGACGGCGTTGTGTGTGGCGCGAGGACGCGTGATATTCGTCGATCGTCGTGTGTAGTCCATCCAAGGGTGATATTTTACTAACGTCCCTCTCCTCGAACCACCGACGCATTAAGCGTCGACATATTCACAAAAATCTGCGCCTCGTCTAAACCGCTCGCACTTAACCACTCGTCGTTACAGCCGGCGCTATAATCTAGCATTGTAACCGCTAGGTACGTAAATAACTCGAAATCGTCACGCTAATTATTTTATACTTACAGTGTCTAATTTTTTCGACCTCTTATTGTTGACTCGTCAATTATTTCGCCTTTAATACGCCTATTTATTAATTTATCGGCAGTTGAAAAACGGAAATTAACCTTCACAGTGCGCGGTTGTTCATGTTGGAATCATTTAAGGCAGTAAACGCGGAACAATAAAGCTGCAAACAAAATAACGCGTCGTTATAATACAATTCACTTCGTTTCGTTCAAAATTAAAGATAATTACGAAATATTTCTAAAATAGTCGTTTAACGAAATACGTTGTCGCGAAACGTTTTAGCGTGAGAGAACTGCACATGCGGGAACTGACGTACATACTTCGAGTTTGAACGCGCGTATTACGTCTTATAAATCGAGACGGTTAGGACATTTTCCTGAAGATAAGGAACAGATGCAACGAGAACGACAAAGGAAATAACAGTGAACGATAAGAGAACCAGAAGAAAATGGAAAAAGAGATTGTGTGACGTGATACAGAGCGGGATAAATATGCGTGAAGAACATACGAGGGGGTGATTGAACGAAGTAGAAAGTGAAGATAAGGGTGATCGACCTCATATGGCCCGGAAGAGAAGGCGAAGAATAATAAGATATATATATATATATGTACGTAGTCGGACTGTGGCAGCGGGCGACATGAATAATACAACAAGTCCGTGTGACGGTATAGTACTGGTAATGTATAATTTTCTGCGTGGCGCGGCAACGGCGAGATGACGGCTATATTATTTTAATTAATACGGCGATAAATAACGTGGCAGCTGTGTACGAGGGTAAGAGGAACTTTTGAGATGACTGTAGGTAGGTACATACATAGTTTAGGATACCGCTTATATTATTATAATTATATTACTCGTTACGCGTCTTCGTCGACCTTCGTGGGCTTGTTTTATTTCGTTCAAGTCTCACACACTGGGCGCCTTTCCTCTGAACACCGAAATCACGCTAATTGAAAATATACGAAATATAACCCGAATATACTAAACAAACGTTTTCAAGTATGCGCGGATATTTACAACAAGTCTCAAAATATGAATCCAAAAGTTGTTATCGAATTAGACAGAATAATAATAATAATAATAATAAACCGTTCATTTTGTAAAAAAAGCAGGTCGCGTCAGAAAGTTATACGAGGAAAACTTCGAGAAACCTTATTAAGATTTAAAATTATCGACCGCCCTTCAAAAATAAAAATAAAAACGCGCGAGATTTTTCATTTCGTCGAAATTTCATTTTGCCTATTCCGTAAATATTAAAAAAACCACCCCGGGTAAAATAATATTAGATACACTCTGTATACATTTTCACGTATTATAAATACGAATAAACGCAGTAAGAAAAATAATAGGTATCTTTACTTTTCTCACGTGACGCGTCCGCCGGCTCAAACGAATACGTTTTAATTATCGTTTTTACATTATACATATTTATTATTACAATCATCTCCGCGAGAGCACTAAATACACACACACACATACACCACGCGCGCCTGTATTTATACGATATAATATTCTTTTTTATAAACCTCCGAAAATACAACCGAATAATAAACAGGAAAATATTCGACATATTATTATTAAGATATTATACTATGATCGAACGCGAATTTGGATGACGTCAAATTTTAATAAAATCTGCACGACCAAAATTAGCGCGTTAATTTAATAAAATTACTCTTACGCTTTGAAGAAATTACATTTAGTACGGATATCGCGCCACTCCGAAAACGCGTGCTTACGATATTCGTTAAAAAGTCGATTTCGAATTCCGACTACTGTGAAAGGAAAATAAATAAATAATAACAATGGAACTATTTACTTTCATCCGAGACTATATCTATACCAATATATATATATATAACGTTACCTATGCATAAGATGTGCCCCCGCGCGCGAGATCCATTGTATCGTCTCAGTGGGAAATCGATTATTCGTTCGGCGGACCAACCGAATTTTATTTATTTTTTCCTCCAGAAAACATTCGTTGCGAAGGTACATCTATAACATACACATACTCGCACATATATAATGATATACGCGTATAAGCGATATATTATAATATTTAGCGTGTCGCCCGGTCCGAAATTTTACGACGATCGACTTTAACACGTACACGACGTATACAATAATAAGTGTACGTGTGCAATAAGAGGAGAAATCGATAAAACGGTATGTTACCTATAGTCAAATAACCGTGTGGCACGCACACTACGAAGGGACGATACGCACACCGTGATAAATAAATACGAAATTTAAGCCGACGGTCCATTATCAAACGTAAATCACACACGAATTGTACGACGCAGTCGGACGCCGTTTCGACCTGACGATTGCTTTGTCTTTGTGTGTGTGTGTGTGTATGTGTACAGTGTCCGACGGAAAGTCACGCGGTAATCGTTGAAACGCGAGAGAGACTATACGAAGGCCGGTGTTAAGCGTATACAAATAATATATACCTATAACCGTACGGCGCGCGTTGGGTTTAGTTCTATATGTATGTATGTATATGTAGGGGAGATCGGGTACGATTGTACACAAGACGCGGAGTTGTGGCACAATCGTTTTCCGGTTCCGTTAGATTGAACACGTGAACAAAAGTGTCACCGCGCGTCTACTTACTTACGTCCGTAAAATTTGATTTCGCTCTGGTAATCGACAATGCGACGTTGGCTGTACGCGATAGCGAGCGCGCGCTTTTCGGTCGTCACAATGGTTTGAGAATTACGCGAGTTTCGCAGACGCGATTCTGAAAATAAACCGAAACTGGTGTACGGATAGGCGCGTTCGGTTTAAACGCAATTTACTATCGTCGCCTTCGTCGTATCAGATTTCCACCCGACACGACTGCAACCGCTATTGTTTGTGGCCGACGAATATTTAAAACGGTCGCGTGCAGTTGGCGACTTTTTAATTGATTCGCGTACGTGATAATTCGTAAATAAAAGCTACGCAAGTATACACGTTCATCGGAACTATGTATGTAACGGTGGAATGTTGTTAAACGCGTTTTAAAAATGTGTTATCGTTTTTTCGTAATAATATAGTTGGTGTGTTCATTTTCGACGCTTTTACTTTTTTTAACGCTTTTGAAAAGTAATATTATCGAGTATTCAAATTTATTTTCAGCGCTTCAATTGAAAAAAAAATATATTTGTGTAAATCGTTTTGATTTTCTATCGCGTCAGGGTTACATTGTATAAGCGATAAGGTGTGATTTATACTTAACAATTCTGATCACGGCGAATATTGCTTGTCGGTTACACGAAATCAATTTTTCTTAAAAAAAAATTTCGTACATATACGAACGTGTTAAATGGGACAACAATGTACGTTATGTTTACAACGACCAACATTTTTTTAAAAGTAAAAATTTTTGAAAATATTTAGCCTCCTCCCTCAGTTATGAAAAATCTCGAGTACGACACTATGACACTAAATAATAACAATAACGACACGAATATTATTATTATTAAAACGATACGGTACGCGATTAGGTTTTCCGTGCATTTAATTATTATTATTACGGCGCGGACGGGCGCGTGTGTGTACGATTAAAACATGATTGTCCGCGATATTTCTATACACACCGTTAACGTTAATTAATATTTTTTCACAGATTATCTCCGAATCTCTGTGTTTCATCGGCCTACACTCTAATATATTTATACAACCTGCAACATCGATTAAAACGTTTTATCTTCGAAATCGAAAACATAACGCGTTGCTCTTACAAACGCGTATAATATATATTTCGTTCAGTCGTCCGCTATATTATTAAGTGCACATCAAAGAAACTAGTCTAGTCGTTTGCAGCATGCCTAATTTCGGTTCCTTATTACGGAACGTTAAATTTGATTTCAAACACACGCGGCGCGCGTACACACACATAAATATATAATACATTATAATATCGATATCGATCGTCCAAATATTAAAACATACACGTACTCTGACTGCGTTATACATTTTAATGATTTTATTTCGATACGCGGCGTGTTGCGTGATAATTGTTTAAAACACGTTCTTCCCTCGTTCGACTTTTCTTCGTGCACACAACGAGCGATTTATTAGAAGAAAAGATATAGAAACGATTTTTTCACGTAATAACAATATCGTGTAACAACGCGTAAATAATACGACCGTTTACGCGTCTACTTAGTTCCGACGACGAATACGTCTATTCGCGGGTATACTTCTATTGTATAGTATAATACTATATCGCGTATTTCCGTAAATTACTCAACATTTAGGCGTAGGTTGTATGTGACTTGATAATAATGCGAGTATTAAGTGCCTTAATCTGTATAAGAAACGTTGTTTCATAACTCTACATAAATAAAACACAAATTGTCGTTCGAATTGTACTTTAGACCAAAAAAATAAGGAATTTTGAAAAGATTCTCGCCAAAATTACCAAATGTATTTCCACGTTGTATTGCCGAAGACTAAAATACAAGCCATTACGGGTTGAAAAATATGAATGGAAAAAATGGTGACCGTTAATGGAGGGGAACATTGCAAGACGTTCTTGGAAATCGCACGCATTTTCTGTCGGGCTCTGGTTTTCGACTCAGCGATTGTCGTTTGTCGAGTGGTGCTAGGCCCTTTTAGCTGCCGCTAAGAATGATCTCAGAGTCAGATAAACTAGGAGGCTAACGAATACTATACTATTTAGCGTTGCGCCACCTGGTGTGTCGAATACTCTGTCGAAATTTCACCCGTTCAAACCGCGAATGTTAAACGGATTTCGATATTGTAAAAATTGCCGGTTAAATTCACGCTACTAGAGAACTAAGGGGAAAATAGAAATTTGTTCTCGTAAAATTTATCGTTAATCGACTAAGTTTCGCGCCGTCTCCTGGCACATGACCAGCTGTGCTCTCCCCCGACCACTATCTCATCAGTAAACGTCTTTGAAACGTATATACACACGTACGTGGATAAATTTTAATTGGATCTACAGGGCGCGTACAACCAACACAAAAGAATAACGAAAACACGCAAAAGTTCGTAGACGTACTAATCCCTAAATACATCTACGTACGTACGTATACACATAGTTACAATTAATGAAACACGATAAATCCTTTTGGCGATAAGTGTAATATACGACCGGAACGATTCTCGCGCGCCTAGCCTTGTATACGAAATATTATCTTAATTAAACATCAATAATAATCGCTCGGTCTCGGTATACAAATTTACATACCCATATATATATATATTAATCCGAAGTTACCTCACACGTCGATACTGTTTCCACGGTAAATTGTAAAAAAAAACCAGTTCCATACCGAATTTTTCGAAGCCTATAATATATATTTATATCATATTATATACAAGCGTAGAGGTGCGTCTGGTTTTCAAACGTACCCATACACAGACACACATGTATATATAGGTGTGAAGTGCTCCGTGCAGCTTGGTAAATGCGTGTTTCGGACTTAAGTGTTATTCGGTAGCGTTTCAATATATATATATATATATATATATTTATACGTGTATTTTAAAATCTCGGTCGACCAGACACCATTACAAACATCCGTAGAATTTCGAGTAGGCGTAAACACCTTACCGTTGTTGTTGCACCTCTTATATTACTACTAAGAATATTATTATTATTATTATTATTATTATACATATAGTTCGAAACATCGTGTTTAGTCATTATATACGGAAACACTACCGCCACATACGCGCGTGTGATATTCTAAACGGACGATTGATGGCTTTTTTATTTTGTTCTTTTTTCAATTTTTTATTTTTGTTTTACGTCGTTACGTAATATAGTAAGGAAATTGTTGCATAACGCCAACGGCCACGAGAATCGCGGCTTACTTAATTATTCTTATACATATATATATTTTTTTTCTATGGAAATCCTTACACGATTTAAAATGTTTTCAACGCGAATATAACATACACATTATTCCGATAATATGGATAATTCGAGCGGTCCTATTTGGTTTTAAGCAATAATAAGTATTTTATTTTCAACAATATCTATGCAATTTGTGAAATTTCTAGACATTGTGCAACGTGGTAAATTTTGTTTAAAGTAAAAAACCAACAGCACATAGTGGACATTGATTATTCGTGAAACAATCGAACAATAATCGATTGGAACGATTTATTGATAATTAACGATTTCCCGGGTGTTTTATTATAAAAATTCTACGTAAGAAAATTAGGCCATATAAAATTTACAAATCTGATTGAACTCGTAAGAATATCAAATTCACGCGGATACCGTTTAGTAGCGGCTAACAATTTCTAACACGTTACTTCAATAATAAAAAACAAACGGATTCAACTTTGCCCGCGGACGCCGAAGCCTAAATTTTAAATAAAATATAGTTAAACGATATTATTATTTGTATTCACTTTTTACCGTATTGTCCACTCGGCATTCGGTGTTATCTAATATAAAAATACACATATAACGCTTAGGCGGTATATAAAATATCCGTTTACAATTATTGGCAATATTTACTTTCTGATATTCGACACTAAAATATAATTCTAAATCGTTTTTGTTTTGACGGTTTACGTAAGAATGTAAAAATTAATTCGCGATTAATCACAAATACGATATTTGATACCGTGATACGTTATCAGATCGTCAACGCCAATAATAACCACTTTATAAGACTGAAATGCTTACAACTTCTGTTTTGAAATTTTTTTCCACCATTACTCTAATAATTATAGAGACACGTTATATAAATAATATTAAGCGCGTTCGATGAAAAATTATTAAACTTAGCGCCCAATAAGCGACCATAATGTTTTATTGCGCAATAATTGTATCATCTAGTCCAGTAATTTATGTATTCACCATAACCTATGCAAAAAGAAAAAATATAAAAAAATACGCGTTTTAAACAAATAAGCTAAATATATATATATATATATATATATATATATATATAGATTAAATATTCGTTTCGATCGCGCGATTGTAAAATTAATTTAGTATTTACACAATAGTATGTATAGGCACTTAACAATCTATCGTTCGAAAGATATTATATTGGGAAATTATCATCGACGTTCGGAATGAAAGACGTAATAGTTGTTTATCCGAAGTCTACCAAGGAATCTTCAATCAACTAAATTACAAGCAATCGAGATATTATTGTAGGTACGTAAAAATAATGCAATTTATAGTAGTGGTTCGAGTACGTCGGTTCATTATTTTCTTTTAATTTTAATTCATTGTTTATTCGCGTAGACGATATAATAGCTCGAAAAAAATCACTCGACCTTTTCGAAATATTTTATTAGTCATATTTTAATATTACGATTATTAATTGTTACGATCGTCCTAATTGAATTACTAATATCGGAGCGTCTAGCTTATAAATACTGAATGCGTCAAATACCGTTGTACACGAGGTTTTTTAACGATCACGGAATGATTAAATAAAAAGTTTCGTGTTACTATACTTTTACAAAAAACTTGTTTTATGACATATTGAAATTTTACAACCGCGCGAATGATGTACCGATTAAAAAAATGACTTTTCCAAAATCGTTATACTTATTTTGTTTTAATAGACTCTTGTAGCGTTTATTTTTTTTTTTTAAATGTTCGTAACCTATTTATAAATTATTATTCGGTATTTTATAAAATCCGCTTAATTTTACTTTCCAAATTTCAAACGTTTAAAGGGTCATAGTTAGTAAAAAAGTGAATCAAAATTTATATTTTGACCGCCAGCATTGTCAGAAAAATTAACACTCGTGTAATAGTGGTATAGTTTTTTTAAAGAATTTTTTTCGACATAAACTATAAAAAAATTACCCGTCAAAAATAACGAAACCCTTGGTTTTTCATTTTATATGTATTCCGTTTAATTATTTTATAATCGTTAAAAAAAACTATACGTACAATGGCATAAGATACATGCTTAATTTTCGATTTGTTGGTTGTATACACTGGCGTCGGATAATTTACGTAAATATAAATATAATTTGAATATTATAAACGCAAAACCAAAAAAAAGGAAAAACGTCTTTCGAGTAGGTTACGTGACGGAAAAATTCCGAATACTTATAATTAATATAATAATATCGCGTTTATGTTTTCAATATGTTGTCGTTACAAAATGAATAATAAATTACGCTCCATCCCTCGTCAATTGTTAAATAATTGATTTTCGAGGTTTATGAAGAAAAATTAGAAGAAAATGTTATAATTGGTGCGTATTACTTTTGCGCGAGTGTGCCGGTCGGCATTTAATTATGAAATCGGCCGACGGCCATAGTTTGCCGGATAGAAGTAAATTTTATATTAAAAATATACGCGCGTATTATGATGATTGGACGAATCGCGCTGGTTGACCAACCGGAAGAAATATGTATAGAAATATTGCCCCTCTTTTCCGTACACCGCTGTTGCTCGTAAATAAACGAGAAATCCCGTAAGTAGACCGTGGTCGCACAATGCTTTCACCCAAATAAAGAGCACGAGCGATTTTTCGTGGCCGACCAATAGGTGGAAGTGTAAAAGGTGTTCGTCCATAATTGGAGTCCGCCGAGACCGTCCATCGGGAAAAATAGAATTATTTGTGGCGTTCTAAGGACGACCGGATATATTTATGTATGTATATATTATACGGACGAGACGACAAAAGTCGAATATTTTATTTCTCGTGATATTATTATTATCGTTATTATATTTAATCACGTTGTCATCCAGCCTCTGTTCGAAACTAACGCGCACAAAGGCGCGTACGTTGCGCTCACGACCGTAATAAATTTGAATAATATTTAACGCGCACAAAAGGCGCACGCGGCCATGTCGCATCACGCGGTGCATCTGGCGCGCATATTTTCTCCACTCGTTTTTCTTCGTCTTCTTCTTTTCCTTTTTCTTCGGCGCCGCGGTATTTCTGGAGAAGATGAACAAGCTGTAAACATGTTTTTGATACATGACTAGTATAAAACAAAATTATTCGTATGTATGTGTGTATGTGTGCTTGTTTGTATATACATACGTTCCACCTACCCGATTTCGTATAAATTCCACGTTAAAAGTACACCAAAAAAAATATATATATACAGGCACGCGTTTATAGGCACGTAAATGTGTAAATGAACGAATAAAACATATAGATAAACTAAAGACGTTCTATATGTTAAAAAGCCATTTTTTACTACCGACCCATGCCTATTAATTTGGCCTTAATGATTCCAATTTCAGCTCTTTTCGTCCTAACGTAATCATCCGTGATCCCTTCAACGTCCTTTTTGATTATCCTTCGTGTTCCACAAAAGTTCGATATAGTCCTTTTCAATTCCCTTAAATCGTTCCTTTCGATCTTCCATCCATCCTTAATCCTCATTCGGAACACGTTATTAAAATGGTTAACTTAATTATTCTAGATATTGGTTTTATTACTTTTCTTCGTTTTTATTTATAATTGTTAAGCTATTTTAGTTACGCCGGAAGCCGATAACGATTAAATAATAAAAAGCTAAAAACGATCTTTCACTATTATAGTTGTTGTGATAATAAGATTATGCCAAACTATATTTTTACCACATTCAATTAACTAGTGGCTTTTGTTATTTTCCCAATAGAATTGTATACGTGCAACGCGCTTTTTTTCTTATCCTCCAAAATAACGTAAAACGTATCGTTACAGACGAAATATTAACGTATAATTTAAATCATCGAACGAAATACTTGCCAAATATTTGTATCAACTAAAATAATTAATATGAATGCGTTATTATGGCCGATGATAGCCGCGGGCCGATATCGCTGAATGTGGCGTCTAATCCTGATCATCTATGATATCAAATCATAGATAAGGTACAAATCGTGGTAAGCGCGAAATACCGGGACGCTGGAAGTAGTTGTTATAATTATTTTTAATAGAAAGTCCTAAAAAACGATAATGACGATAATAGCGAAACGCGAAGTCTACACAGCAATACGACAAGAAAATCTCGTGGAGAAGTTGAACCCTCCGACCACACCCGTCCACGCCACCGCTACGCCATTGCATTATCCGAGCGGGACTTGTGAGTGGTTATGTGTAGTCGGGTGGTATATACACGACGTAGAACAATGGGCTGTCATCGTCGAGAAAAATTCGATTGACATTGCGCCTAATAGAATACGTTACGTTTGTTATACGCGGTGTAGTTGGCCTGTGCACGCTGTGCCCCGAATTGGATTAAACGATCGATAGATCATACAATTATATACGGCCGGCGGCTTCGCGAACGAAATACATACTTAATCTATATGTATATTGATTTCTCGCCATTGTGTTTATTATATTGGGTATATATCGGTACGGATGCCGCTGCCCGTTATCACGCCGCAATATTATTTCAATGATATTTTGCCGTTATTGTTACAATACGATTGATCGATGTCGCCCGCGATCTCCGGGTGATATATCATTATAATTATTTCAACCGCCGCTGGTGATCCAACGGCGACGTGCAGCTGACGACCAACTAATACGAATTGCGCGTATTATATTTTATTGTTACGATAATAATACGAACCCTGTGCGCCCGCCGTAGGCTATAGTGGTCTGGTCGAAACGCGCCGAGTTGACGAAAATCAACACGCGCGATCGATCTAGCCACGCCGCGGGCATCACCACCAGATGCCCGGCGAGATCGTTCGTGTTATTATCAGCCGCCAAATCGGACACGTTTCGTTATCGATCGTAACAAATATCGTTACTAACGTGGTGGTGTCGCTCGTCATACGCCGAACATCGCTTTTCTCCGCACCAATATCGACATGTCTGTCGCGGTACACACAGCTTTGTTCACTCGCTCACGAAATCGAATATTGAACGAATAAAATTACGTGACGCATTTTTTCGCGTTCATGATAAACTCCATCGATTCGGTTCCGTCAAAATATTCAATTCGAAACGTTAACCCGTCAAGTTAAAAATTGATTTTCGGCAAAATGGACGCGGCAAGTAACTCAATTTGAAATGTCCACTCGTTAATGGAATACTCCGATAATCGGGACGCCCTTTAGTATATTTTTGTATCGTGCAACCGCGCTTCGAACCGCATTCTTCCAATATTTTTTACTCGGTAAGAACGGAATTACGTGCGTCTATATGATCGTACAAATCTCGTGTATACGTATTGTCTGTATACATCGGCGCCGTCACCGCCAACGCGGAGTCACATTGGAATTCTTCGTTATCTCCTCTTTTTATCGACCCGATAGTCCCACAATCACAAGTCGAACAAACGCGGCAAGTATTGTACATAATACATAAATATATACACTATACGCGCGTATAACTCTCCGAATGCGTCGCACAGTCTCCTTGGTGGATACACACGCGTACACACGTGATCTACATGTTAAACAATCGTGATATATATATATATATATATAAGTATGTGTGTGTGTGTCGAATTCCGAGGCGTTAGGTAAAAAACGGAAAAAGATTCCCGAGGAACAATAAGTATAAAGCCTATAACTTAACCGTGTGACCGTCGTTGTTTCTCATATTCCGAGTACAGTTTCTCTCGACATATTTTATCGTATTTTATAATACGAGTACCCGTACAAAAAAAACTGTATACGAGGTCGCGCATTAACGTTTTAATGACTTTTGAACTTTATTTAGTTTTAACTCGACTCGTTTTTTCATATGGATTGAATAACCGATAGACTTATTTCAATAAAATACGAAAACTCGAATTTTACAAAATAATAGAATTTGTTTTCAACGAATACGTGTTTCGGCCGAATCTTCGAAGTATTTTAAAAGAGAGTTAAAAACACTCAATATGGAAACATCGTTTCATAAATATGTAATCGTTAAAAATAAAACGAACTATTTTGTAGAATTTGGTTTTTTTTTATTTCGTTTGTATTACTTACGTCAATTTAAAGTAATCGAATTTTTTTGACAAATTAGTCAAATTCGTATTTTCATCGCTAAACGTATATTTTGTCGATGAGCAGTATTTTAATTTATCTTAACACATTGGAGACGATCGTCGTGTTTTCAACGTGTAACGTAGTAATAGTATTTATACTTATGAGAAAGTCGCTGAGAACCGGCAACGGAAGTGCTTGATTCAGGTAACTGATTTAAGATAAGATATATATATATATACAGCAAAATCGAAATCGTAGGCTATAAACATCGAAACACCGCTACAGGAGGACTATCGACGTATTTATTTTTCGAGCAGTCGCCAATGTGTAGTATCAATTGTTACGCGTGTACGCGCGTCGAATTTTTTTTTTATAAAAAGTGTTCCACGACGGGAATAAAAACACACGGGGGAAAGTATTTCGAATGAAGTCCGGCTACACAACGAAACTGATTATAACGCGTAAACGGATCGGTTATTTTATGTACGTGGCCTGTGGGTCGCGGGAGTGTATCTCGGCAGCCGGACGAACCGTTATATTAGATATATATAGCGGGTGGTCAATATTATTATTAATATAATCGTCGTTGTTGTTGTCGAAGCTATTATGGGTGTGACCGCGCGATTAGGCGACTTTTGCCAATAGAAGGTATTAATAAACACGCGTGGCGGTGACGACGACAACTCCGGAGAGGTTGAAAGTCGTTCCGCGTCGAAAAAAAAACGTAATAAAATTTTACGCGTATAGCTTTATAAAAATAACCGAGCGCACGATAACGTGGCGTACCTATAACGTTATGTACGACGGTGTATTATTCAAGTATACGCGCATCGTGCCGTCGTCGTCGCCGGTTGCCCCGGGGGCGCTACGATCCGGATCGGCGTTTCGAAAACAATTACGCGTTTTAATTAATCACGAAACGCTACGTCCGCGTGAGCAGACGCACCGCGGGTTGACGACGGCCGGCAGTGGGTGGTTAGGGGAGAGAATGAGAGGAAATTTCTGTGATGTTGATGTAGCGGCGGTGTGTAGTTGGAATTTTACTTGCGTGGACGCGACAGGGACTCGCCGAACTTAACATTACGTCGCGTGCGAATTCGACCTTATATTTCTGAAACAATTAAAAATTGCGTACGGATTATCGATAATCACGATTCTACTGCCAATACGCTATTTTAGAAAATAATTCGAAATACTAATAGGGAATAATTTACGTGAGTATTCCGCGGAATATTTAAAACCCATACGAACGTTAACGGTTAATTTGACCTACCTAATTTTGGTTTTTATATTACCAGTTTTTCGGCGATTGACGAATTCGGATAGTCGTTCACGATTATTTACAATTCGATTACCATTTTTCCGGAGTCGATCGAGCGTAGTCGGCCGGGGGTCAACTTCACGTACGTAAATCCCCGACGTACACGTCAAGATTTAGTATAACAACAAAAACCGTACGGTCCATTAAGAACACAAATTATATCCACGATAAGAATAGAAAAAATAGATATCCCAACGAGAATTCGTAATTCTCCCGCGATTCCACCAGGCACTATATTACACACACACACACACACACACACACATACATATATATA
>JAIPRN010000535.1:0-79808 GCA_025469175.1 Geopemphigus sp. TES_GeoC_2020 | reverse complement strand
ATGAGTAAATATTGATTATTAACACATGCGATGTGTTAATCCGTAATAACAATCGAAAATGATAAAAACGCAATACCGTCTTTTGAACTTCAGAAATTAATTAAATCTCGAATTACACAGAAAAATATATACTGTTAGGAATATTTCTTTTAACGCGTACTTTTATTATATTTTCTTTTAATATATTTTATTTTGAATTTGAACTTTTATTATAATTTAATCTCCTGTTAAAATAATATTGTAGCCAAGATTAGTGGTAAAAATGTTCTAAATTACAGATACTAATTCAACTTCGAATTATACATGAAAATATATACTGTTAGGAATGTTTCTAATGTATTTTTCTTCTAATTATATTAATTATGAAACTGTAGCTTTATTAAAAATCAATTTTTCTAGCAAATGTGTTTTCGAGTAAATTGTAGCCAAATGGTTCTGGTATTATTTACTTAGATAAATAAATATATTCATTATCCCGCAGACATATAAAAACTCCTACATAATAAGTTACATATTTTAGCAATATCCAAAAGCATAATCAATCCTCGGTGATTTAAACCGAATAATATAATATATTTTGTTAATTTAACTCAATATTAACGACACTTCCTATAACGAATCATTATAGACATTCCATCCCCATTTTCGAAATAAATAGTTCACTATTGTGACGAACGAAATAATAATTCCTTAATATTTGTCTAATTTATATAGTATTACACATTTTTATTGGTTCATTTATTAAAATAAATTACATAAAGTTCTCTAATTACCGTATTTATCGGTGTATTATTTTAAAACTGGTACAGTTGGAACGCACGAAAATATAGACCTACTACACTATTATGTTTCCCGGTATAAAATAATAATTGTAATTTTGCGAATTTTGTAATTTTCCTTTAAGTAAGACTATTTTAGCTGACGGAGTAAAAGTATTTGTTGTTAATGTATAATTAAATAAATAGTAGGTACGGCGTATTATTACTATTTATATAGATTCCTTAGTCGTACGATATATAAATGCGGCAAATTTTTGAGAAGCTATGTTTAGAAACGAGAGTGTTTTTCTACATAAGAAAATTGATATTAACGGAATTTATTACGTCTTCACCTATGTGTTTTACCAACGTATATACAATTGTACAGCTTGGTCTCGTTTGTCTAAACAGTATTGGGGAAACGAATCTATTGAATTACCGATTTGTTCGAATTCGATGTTCAAAGTTTAAGGACGCAGTCATCGACTCGACCTTCTTTCTTTTACTCGATTCTCTTGTACGATTTGTCAGAATACAAAAGTAGAATACGGTGAACCAGCAAAGAAATTTAACGAATTAATTCGAACGTTTTCGCTTTATTCGATTATTCACTTTACCTTTTATTTTACTCATATCGACTAATTCTTAAATAATTCTCGAACTCACCACTACGATCGTTAATTACTCGTTATATATTAGAAATAATATCACATCTCAGCTCTCACGCTACATTGTTCTGTATCACTTGGTCCCTTCTTTTTCGTTTTTTATTTTTTCTTTAATTTTGTATTATTACATATTGTTACCATAATCTTAAAGTGATTGGGAATTAGTCCGCTTATGTTGAAAACGTGGAATATAAGAATATAATATTTTAAAAAAGCCGCTTCTTAATAAACGCTTTAATAATGTGTTTAATATTTAATACGCTCAAAAATGATACACATACGATACAAACATAAAATACTAAACAAATTGTTATAGGAGAGTTGTCCCAAAAGTAATGCACAATTTGCTCTAGCTGTCTCGCAATATGATATTATCGGCTGATTTAAGTATCAGTTTATAGCTTGAGGTTTCACGAACACTTTGGTTTCCAGTTTTAGTGCTTTTAGTAAAGTGTAATGATGTGAACGATTATGAATGTGGAAACAATTCGTCGGCTCACGTTACTGTTTTCGAGCAACGCGCCTACATTGAAATCGAAACGATTCGTGGTAAAACAGTGCCTGAAATTCACGCGACGTTAAATGAAGTGTGTGAAACGGATACTGTGGATCGTAGTTCGGTGCAGAGACGCCATCAGCGATTCCGTGACGATCGTATAAGTATTGATTGTTAGCAGAGTTGTTACGCTGGCCGACCCTCTGCGATTACTCAAAACAACACTAGCGCGGCTATTCTCGCAACTTGGCTCGACGAATATCGGTGCGAGAGATTGATAATAAGACAGGTGTTTCAAAATCAAGCGTTCACCCCATTTTAACGGAAATTTTATCGGAATATGGCAGCACATTGGCTGCCACGGGAATGATTACGTGAATGACGGAGAAACGTTTTTTGACAGTATAATTGCAGCAGATGAGACTTAGATCCGTGATTTTGAACCGGAATTGAAATCTCAAAGCGATATTTGCAAGAGAATAACATCGAAAAGAGCAAAAGAAGTTCGTGGCCAGCAAAACAAAAGTGAAACAAACGACGATTTTTACATACGATAAACTTGGGATAATTGTCACTGATCGAATTCCTATTGGCAGTAGTGTATCCGAGGAATACTACAAAACGTTCTTCGCCAACAAATTTCTACCAGAATTCAGTAAAAAACGACCGGGAATGTCGCAATACGGTGTCCATATTGCGCGATAATGCGCGGCCGCATATCGGAGCACCAGTCGTCGCTCTTTTGGAGAAATACGGATGGGAACACCTCAAACACCCACCGTATTTGCCGGACATATGTCCCCCGGACTTTGATTTATTTCCAAAACTGAAGGAACCGCTTAGAGGAATCCGTTTTTCCGACTTAAATATACGAAATGAAGAAGTGAGCCGAAGGATCCGTGAGCCGAACAAAGATGGGGCGTCCTATGCGGCATTCAAGCGCTCCGGCAACAATCGTGTACAGACAAGCAGGGAAATTACGTCGAAGGTCTATAATCTCGTATTTTGTTTAAAATAAATTCTTATTTATTCAGAGCGAATTGCGCATTACTTTTGAGACAATCCTCGAGTATGTATGTATACGAGTATATTTAGATTCTATACAGATGTACATTTTCTTATTTTATAACCGTACCTTTTGTTTATAACCTGTTAAATATGAAAATCGAACACGAGTAAATGTATTTTTTAATTTTAATAAAACAGTTAATTAATTAATTTTTAAATTTATTAATTCTTCACTTAATGAAGAATCGAATAAACGATTATTATTGATTTAAAACATTGTGACATTGTCCTTTACATTTACGTATATATTATATAAATAACCTAAATGAAGGCGTATTGTCTACGTACTAATATTAAAAGTCACTGATAACGGTAAAAAACACAAATATAACGTTTAAAGTTATCCCGAAAATATAAATTATATAAACGCGTTTATATTCGATCATTAAAATCGTCGGGGTTATAATACTGATTATAATTGCTGTAATTTGGAGCAAACGTCGATGAATATGGTATGTCACCAGTGTCGGAAAACTGTTCTGGGCTCTGTGCGACTAAAAACAAAAACGTTACTTCATAACCCAGTTTATTAAATATTAAAAAAACAAAAATTATATAGTTCTTAAATAGTACTACGGACATGGTTTAATGTTTTTTGTTTTGAATAATATTTTATTTTATATATTTTAACGCTATTTACGAGTAATAATCGAATATAATTGAACGAATTTTACAATTAATTATCTCGAATTTTTTTTGTTTTTCTGTTGTAATTATTTCGCAAATTTTTTTGTCGACATTTTATTGTCGTCGGTTTTAACAGCCATGAGTTACATGTAAATTTACTCAGGAAATATCGAAAGTTGTTGGAGTTGATACATTGTGGTTGAATAGTTAAATAACACAAAGATAAAGAAACCTCGGACTTTGGAAATTTTAAAAATTCGTTCCGGACATTGTTCTTATTTTTATTTTTGACCGCGACAATACCTTTTTCGTCTCATATATCGTTACCTGGTTGGTTAAGGTCTATGTTAAAACCGCGGGTGGCATTAACTTGACTTTCGGTAAACTCAGGCGATGTTGACGGTAAGTTAAGATTGAAATAATCAACCGGAACTTGTGTATCGGAATAAACTGTTCGACAAATAAAAAAAATATATATATATTTGATTTTTGAATTTCCGATGAAATACTTTTATATATGTATATATAATATATATATATATATATATTAGGCGTGCCTTTTTGGAACTAATAATATATTTGACGGGGGAATGTATATTTAATAAAATTAATCGTTTATATATTCCCTCTCAATAGACCTTAGTCGTTATGATACGTTAAAAGTTTGATCGTTGTACATAATACTAGGAGGAAATCTGCCATGGAAAAACACAATCGCGTCCAAGTTACTGAAACGCCGCGCTAATAATGATCGTGACGCTGAAAATAAAGTGGACATGACGTCCCCGATTTAATCACGAAATCGTTACCCGATTGGTTGAGGTCGAAATTCAACTGGTTTGTGTTAGCGGGTCGATTTGCTGCAATCGTAGATAATGATGGTCCGCCGAAGTTCCAATTTTGTTGCAGATACAGGCCGGTGTAGTCTTATAAAAATCGAAAAAAAAACACCGGAAGCGTTACATTGTTTCCAGCTTATTGTCTATTAATAGAGATCTTCCACGTTAATCAACTCCTTAATAATTCGTCAATCGCGTATAATCAATACGAAGCTGTATAATTCGGTCGGTAATATGTAGCGATTTCATTTTTAAGGCCCGATTAAATAATTATTATTTTTAAATATATTCGTCGTTTATGTAATAAGCTAGATAAATATATTATGTTTAATTGATTATAATGTAATTAAAACGTAATATTTATATAAGAAAAAAATTGTACTAGGTTCTTTGAAAGTTTGGTATTACCAATTTACCGGGTATATTCATAGGCGCTTTAATGAATATCCCCAATTTATTTTTAATTACTGTACGGAATAATCGTATTTAGGAATCAAATATATACGTTTTTATAAAGCCTATAGTCGTGAAATAATTATTTATTTATAGAAAATCACGGTTGTATAATGCGTGTGCGCGAAATTGAACTACTAAATGCGAATATCTTTAGTGGGAAATATTTTTGTCGACATATATTGGCAAGTTCTTTATTTACACTCTATGCGTATACGTTCTAAAGAAAAATAGCGCAAATTATCGGTCGACAATAAAAACAACAAACGTTCGATTAATTATTTATATTTACTTGATTGGTTAACGACGTTGAAAATTTGGGGATTGTTAGCGACGTTAATTTGTTCTTCGTTATGCAAATTAGCTACCGGGAAATTTGGACCCGTATTGATTATACAATATTGTTTTGGCCCGGGTATTTCGATACCAACTAGAAAACAGTTCACAATAAGAGATTTTGATTTTTAATTGGGCCTCGTGATTAGGCGATTAAATTGTTCAATCAGAAATAGAGAATACTATTTTTGAGTAATAATCAATATTTTTTGCATAGCGCTCTAATGACTTTTCGCGAATTTGTCTATTTTTTTTCTTTTTCGTTATATTTTGTACGCATTTGTTTGCTATCTATCTTGGTGGAGAACAGAGGTGTGACACAAAAGTCTGGTTGTACGCACAAAAAATTTTAATTCGCCCCGATTAAGAGCGTATAATTTGAATATAGAGTATATGGCCTAATGACGATAGGTATCTGGTTATTCATTCGTCCTGTTTTTACGTTCGCCTATTTTTCATATATTAAATTTAAAAATGCGTTGTTTTCGTAATGTCGATATTCGTGTTAAATTATGGTACGTACCTAGTACGCTTAACATTACATTTAGTATGTGCTTATAGTACGTTTCTGCTACTTCTACAAAAATATGTATATTAGCAAAATGTTTGGTAGATTATATGAAACACAATTTAACAAAATTACAAAAAATCTGTTTACACGAAACTCGTTAATTCTAGGAATATTCAAATATCACGTAAACTCCAATCGAAATTTGACGATTCAATTTGTTATAAACGGTTATGCTGCTTAAATAATCGGTTATTTTTTATTTTGTACTTCGTATTAAAGAGTTATTCGATGTAAATATATATATATATTAATAATCCCTACTGATATTCTTTCACTGTATAATTACTTAATCATATATTATTTTCTTAATAAATTTACGTACTATTAGTATAAGTATTATCATCTATAATTCGCGAGAAAAAACTAACATAAGTATATTAATCGTAATTTATATCGATAATTAAACGATATTATTTACTCCATGTGTTAAATCCGTACGACAGTGATGAAAGGGCGGTGAGTTTACCTAAAAAAGTTTTATTTATATAATGTAGACGATTGATTTCCAAATGAAAAACTTGTTTTCGTCTAACGTTATACTATTTGACACGGTTCACCTTGTGGTTTCACCGTCTCGTGAATAAAACACCAAACCGCCGACACACACACACACACACATACACACATATATATATATATAACGTTATATTCCAATATCTGGGGTGACTTATTTACGGAATTAATTTCCAAAAGAATTACTTACTTCTAGCAGCTGGTCGGGTCATATAAACTAGAAAATTGTTTGACTTTTAAAAAATAATCTTTAGCTTATCTTTGAAATATCTTATCCTTTCGTTGAAACGTATTGTCGGATATATTTTTAAGAACGATATTTCAAAAATCGAGAGAAAACGCGTTTACGTAATAAATGTTAAAAACCCGTGGCTTAGTCACGACGCGCCGAAACAAACGTCTATAAAACAATGATCTTTCTAACACCCGACAAAATCGCGTTCGTTTCGAAATCCTAATCTTACGAATATATGTATAAACGCAAACCCAATAGTTTCCTAGCCAGATAAATAACTACAATTCGCGTTCAATTTACGCGCCTTCCATTAATACAGAGTGAAACAACATAATCGTTTATTTGACGTTAGTTCGCGATTGAATTTGCGTTCGTTTAAAAAAGCTTCGATTTCGTAATTGTCCGATAGCGGTTCGCCTGTGTGCTTTGATACCAAAAGTTCGATCGAGTTAAGTCGTTAACGAAATACTCGTTTTTTTCGTTCCGAACGTACGTAATTAACGTAAATGAGCGTAGAGCGATCCGATTAATTAAAGACAGATATACATTCGCGCGGTGCTATGAATATTTTACGATTTTACGATTGTATGATAATGAACGTGACGTAGTAATTACTGGTACACTTAGTCAATTTTTGGTCATCGTCGATTTCCTGATAAATATCTAGAAACATAAATGTCAGTGTTATTTGTGAGTTTCATTACGAAAATCGTACGCTATACGACTATTTGTTTAAATTATACGCCGGTACCGTGGGCAACGAATATATATCCTATCAGAGAGTTAACGAACGTTGACATATTTGTACTGAATTCCTACGAATTCATTAATCAATCGTTCTAAATAAACAATATATAATTATCGGAGAAACGGTTATTTCCATTCGTAAGCGAATTATATTTATTCGTCATTCACGCGTCCGTCGAATGGCATTTTTAACAATTGGACTTTTTCGATAAACGTACGTTCGATTTACGTACGAACGTTTAACAGAAGAACGAAAAAAATGTACCTTTATTCAGCGAGATACAATATAACGAAATATGTGTATATAAAATGTACGCTAACTTGATATGTTCTGTATACACCATTCTATTGGACTTGGAAACATGTCATTTTTGTAAACTAAATATCCGAATAATTCAATTAAAAACTACGTCGTTTCAAAGTGGTTAATTCGTTTATTAATAAAATGACGTTAATTGTTTATACCCGAACGAGCTGTTTCCAAAAGTATTTCCAGGTAATGACGTAACATAACTAAAAATTCGTAATTTTATTAATACCAATTATTCCCTAAATTTAACGCGAATAATTCACTTCATTTTTATTGATAAACTACAAAGCGTGAAAAACATAATATACATAATTATAATCGGACTCGTTGTTTTTGGTAAATACGTTTCGTATTAATAGGATGTCGAAAATGTCGTTATAACAGACATACTTACAATAGTCATCATTACTTGAATGAACTTGAGAAACTAAAAAATGTATTGTTCTCTATTTTTATATATAGTACTCTATTTTTTGAATCAGACGAGTCAAATATTTCATTTTTATCAAACTACACGGTGCCCCACGTAATGTACGACAAACTTGTCGTATATTATTTGCCTGAAATTAACACTCCGAAATATCTAACCTTAATATGTTTTAAATTTTCATATTTCGTATTTAAATATATATACATATGGAATTGATCGCCCCAATCTTATTCGATTTCGAATATATATTCGAAACTTTTCGTTTAAATCTATTTATACGGTTAATAGCCAATTAGAACACGCCAGGAGTTCTAATGTCACTAGAATTCCGGTCATGACGATCACCTACAAATATCGACGTGGTGGTACCTACAATACGTTATGGCTATACAAACTAGACGGAGTTTAGAATTCCCAGCGTTTGGTACCATCGATATGTAGTCCAAGAATAGAAATTTGAATTCGATTTCACGAATATTTACGTTGTGTTTTCAAAATAAAATTGCTCGAAGTCGATTAACTATCGACGAAGCGGGTAATACGCTATTCGTACACAAAATCGTTACACCGAATACATTTTTAATGAAAAATTCGAGTTTTACGTAAAAATTTCTCTATATAAACGGCAATTGACTCGCGATATTTTTTACGAATAGTTTACGCGTAATTCATTTTTGTTTTGTATTATCGTTGGTTAGTAACACAGATATGTGCGCAATAATAATGTGTGAAACTTAATTCGCGACAATACAAACAGCGTGAACGTTAATAATATTACATAAACACGATGTGCAAAGCGAGTTATTTAAATTAGTTCGACTTTAAACGATAATATTTTAATTAGACGATCTATCGAATATTCAACCGTAGGCAAAATAATAATAAATCACTTACTGTAAAGGTAGGCATATTCGAATGCTTGGAGACCCGTTGCGTCAACTACACAGAACAAATTATACGACAGTTTCAAACATTTATTATTATAGAACCAGCGTATGTTTCCAATATTAAACGTACAACAGGTGTCCATTCAAAATATATTGCTATTATATTTGTTACATATATATATATCTTACAATCAATGGTTCCAATTACTGAAAGTTCATCTAGACGAGGAATCAACGTTTGTATAATAATTATTAACACAAACAAATAATGTAATTATTACCGAACGAATTTATCGACGAATTATAATTTAATATAGTTTTTTATGATTAAAATTTTGTAACGAGAAACCGTTGTGCTCTTTTATAAGTACGAATTAATTTTATTATTATCACGTTCGATAGAACACAATAATATTTATATTTATAACGGAATTACATATAATAAAGGTTGTGACGGAATTCTCCGTATATTATTTATGTGAATTATTAAAAATATTTAATTTTACTATAAAGTATCGTTTATGAAATAATATAATCAACGTTCTTACATCTACAAGCTACAATAAAATAAAAAAACGCATTACGTTAGTTTGTTGGATATTTGTGATTTTTCGTTTACGCTTAATATTAATCATTAAAATTGTAACCTGTTACGCAAAACTCAAGTGGTCCAATGACATCGGATATTACTAAGAATGTAAATTAACGTAAATATTACAATATATCTCGCCGCTGGTATCGAATAATTGTATTAAAGGAATAATTTCTTAATCACGTCTAGTCAATATGGCGTCGGGTAATAGGCAAAATACAGTGAACGCTATAATTATTGTGGTCGATTGACGAAATTCGTCGTAAAATCTTGCCGAAAAAATTATAAACACAATTTAATTGTATTACAAGACTAGATTAAAAAATTTCAGAAAAAATACGACACGGCATTTTACGGTAATGGGGAAAAAATTCAAAATCACTTTAAAACGTTTTAATAATAAGTGCTCGTAGGTGTTTAACGATGTTCGCGATATTCCAAATGAGACTTTTTGTAGAATTTATAATTATTTATACGTTACGTCGTACGCTTTAACAATTCATATTTATCATATTTGTAATATAAATGTAAAATTATTATACGTACAAACAAATTGATAAAATTGTTCATAAAGATACCCATAATATTTTTTTGATATTCCTAAAATAGTACAGATAGAAAAATGAAAACATATTTTGTATATATATAAATCAAATTGTTAATTAACGTAGTCCTTGCAATGAAATATATTAATTTTTGGTCATTGAAATAACGTATATTGTATACTAAATCGAACTTAAACTTGTGTCATTAACACGATGCGGTGTTTTTATAAAATATTATTTTAAGATGGGTTTCGCTTATTAATTTAATTTGAAAAATGTATATTTTTAATATATTTATTATTTGAACTCAATTAAGGAACATTTTTCTGTAAAATTCAAAATCGTAATTGATCGTTTTCAAATCAGAATATAAAATTAAGTTATACTTACGATCTTTGTTGGATCCAGAAACTTTTTGCAAGTTTCAGAAGAAAAAAAAACAAAGGTCAATTTGTATATATTTAAAGACGAATAATGCACCGTTAGTTATGCAATAGCATTATTCGGAAAATCAATATACGTATACGAATCGTCAATAAAAATATCTCGTAAATTTATCACGTATATAATCATACGTATGAAAAAAAAATGATTTATTTTATTTATGTTAACATTATGATCGATATTATTATTAAATTCGTTCAAACGCGCAGGATTAATTTCGTTCTTATAAAAAACGCGTTATATTTTCTAAATTGGCAAACAGCAATATATATAAATTAAATTAAGAAGTATATACAAGTTTTCACGATTTCAGACTAACGTAAAATAAATATAACGATTATTAAATATATCGCGAAATTATTTTATAACGGAAGTGAATTTAACTCCAACCAATGACAATATATGTACTCGAATTATTAAGTACGACGTAAAATATTACGAATCAATTTTTTTGGCCCATACAATGATTATAATGTTAAAAAGGGAACACCCATTTATATTTACGAAATATCTTCCAAAACATTTAAAATGCTTGGTAATTACTGTTTGTTTAAGAATATATATAAAAAAATTTCAAATTTACTGACTGAAATGGTTATATGATTGTCTGAAAGCCGTAACAGCGTCGCTATCAGCTAAATAACGAAAATGACAAAATAATAAAACCAACGTACACAATTGGCCACGTTCAAACGTTCAATTCCACACAATTATTAACATTATCGTTTTAATTAACGTTTATCGGTTTCAGTTAACAAAATAATCGCTTACCGTTATATTTTGACTCCGAGAATAAATCTAGAATATCGCGTTATTAACGTAATGAATATGTTTAACATATTTTACGCCAATTTTATAAACGAAGTAATACAATTTTTAATTCGTTTAATCGGTGCGACGCGAAAATTAAATTTCCGTAAAGATTTTGTAAATTTAAACGATCTCGATTGGTAATGATTTTTATCCACTCTAACGGACAGGCCGAATTCACGGGCAATACATCTTTTTACTTCTCAACATACATCGTTCACGTACAACTAGTGTAAGGATAACCTATCAAATAGTTTTTATATTATCGCGCACGGTAAAGTTCCTTATGTATAGATAAATTATTAAATTTTAATATCGCGCCAATAGTAAACTAACCTCTACATTTTTCTTCCTTCCCATCTTCATTTCTATAAATTTCTAGAGTAATACATATTTATATCATTATCGCTGTTACTAATAAGTCTTAAATTATAACGAGTTAATTATTAAGTAACATACAGCGCATTACTATACGGCAGTAAGTGACTTATGTACTATTTAAGAATATCGTATTCGTATCGAATTGTGTCTGTGTGTAGAACAGGTTTTTTTGACTATACTGATGTTTTGTGTAAATAATGTAAAGCGACTATAACTGAGATTTTTGAATAATTAAACACAACAAACGATATTTCGATACGTTATTTTTTTCGAATACATTGTATTCGAACCATTCGCTTTTATCTATTTTACGACTACATACATATATGGAAAACTTGTGGTTTCAAATTATATCTTAAACGATTACAATTTTCTCGACCAATATATATATATATATATAATGATTCACGCCCTATCTTTAGTTTAAGATCGTGGGACGTTAGAAAAATAACGAATTTTCCTTAATATTTTTAGGAAAAATAGTAAAGTTTACCGTTTTAAAATGAATACAAACTTTCAAAAATGATCAGACACCATTTTATTGGACTTAAAATTGAACCATTTCGGTATTCTAAAATTGAACGACTTCATTTAAAGGCAGTTAATTTTATATATATAATAATAATACTCTCTTGATCGTAAATGCGTTAATGTACAAATAGATAACTCGGAAATAATCCCACTTACTCCTAATAACGGCCTCGAGAAGTTCTTGGAAGTAGATGACTAAATAAACTAAAACATTTTCATTAAGACTGTTATTCGTCTGTAATGAGTTCATTGTGATATTCCAATTATTTTAATAATAATACGTAAATACTAGAAATAACGACTGGATATTTTTACGATAAGAAAAAATGATAAAATATTATCGGCCATGTTGTAATAAAAAAAATAATTACAATTTTTTTTCTTGTTTATGTAAGTGAAATTAACTGAAACGAGACAATATACAATTTATTTTTAAAAATATTCGTCACGTTCGCCACAAATGCGTCATCCTAATGCGCTCGTATGGTTTTACATAGTAATCGCGTAGCATATTTAGTTTATTTAAAATTTAAAAATTTTGACAAACACAAGTTTATCCAAATTTGTTTTTAAGACATAATGCTTTTCATGTGCTTGTAGAGTTTTTAATCTGAACTTCATAATTGAAATGCGAGAAATAAGTACAGCCGACATTTGCACACGCAAAGATGAAAATAAATCTGTTAATAATAAGTGAAAACCGATTGACGCGACTTGTTATAAAACCAAAATGACATTAATCGTATACTTAATATTAGTGCGCTAATACAAACGCATTACATTTTCGTCATAAAATATTTAAAGTTTTCGATCATTTAATATGATCAAGACGCGATAAAAATGGAAATGTTTTAGGATTTTCGTGTAAGCAATTTCGTTTCTAAATTTGGTACTTAGATACACCGCCACGCAGTATAGTTCGTAAATTGCTTTTGCTGTAAAAATTACGTTTATAAAAAAAGCGATATTTTAAGTACCGAGCGAGGCTATGGAACGAACGCGACCATTAAAAACACGGGTTTTATACATCTCCAATTGTGCAGTTACAGCGGTAGGAACATGTATGATGCAATTCGATGAGAGGAATGAGAACGGCATTTTAACGATTGAATTTTAAAAATATGTAACGATATCGATTGAAAAATGCCAAATCACGTAGTACGACAATTGTGAAAAAACAGTTACGCTAATTTCAACATTGACGCTCTTTATTTACTAACGTCGATAAACGCGACATAAACGAAAATCGCGTAAAACAGAAATTCCCGAGGCAACGTGATTTTTTAAATGTTTATACCGCGACGGCCAATGTCAACGTAACTTGTGAAAACTCAATACGATTATTCGTCGGTCGATAATTCGTTAATTGAATTCGGTAATTTTTATTTAATTATCGTTTACCGGTACATTTTGATATAAAATAGAAATCGGAATTAATAGCGATCGAATTTCGTACATATCGTAACGTTCAATATCATCCGTGACTCCGTTCGTCGACCCGAGATTATGATTGTTTAGCGATGAGGTCTGTATCGACGGTCGCACCCGTACTGTTCGATACAGACCGCCAAGTGACAAACTCTTTTGACAGCCACGGACGAGGAAGCAGTTAACGCAATAGTTTCAATTCAATTTTATAACGTATCCGTTTGTTTTTTCGAGTTTAGTTTGTTTTTTTTTTTATGTAAGTTCACACCATCGGGTATGGAGTAGTTTACTCGTCCATCGTTCCCCGCGTCGGCGGGCTACGATGAACAGGCTAATATGTGTGTTGAGGTAATTTCCGTAATATGATAATTTTTCTCCCATTTTTTTTCTCCCTTCCCCATTTTCGTTTATGCCGATACAACCTTAACTACATCAAGACTTATGTATAAATATATCGATATTCAATAGCTAATTTGTTTTATTTCCTCCTTTTTCTTATTTTTTAATAACAATAAAAATCCCCTCGGCTCCGATCCTTGAATCTCGGCCACGGGTTTGGCAACCTGCGCATCCCTGTGGGGTTGTCTTACGACGCTTCTCCGGGGAATTCGGAGCGAGACGTCGCAACATATAATTATATAAATAAATAAATATATATATATATATATATATATGAATATAATCACGTTAAGGGGATCCCATTGTTTTGTCAATTCATCGACAAATTGTGACTATTTGTGTTTAAAAATAAAACGGTATTTGTTCGCGAATAATTTTTAATTATATCACTCACGTCTGTGATAAGCGAATTCGAATGCAGTAGCACCATTCATGTCCACTTCAAACGAAAAAAATCATTTTATTGATTAAAATACCGAACAATAATTTCGTAAGGGTGGTTCAAAATTATTAAGCCAATTAATTATAAAAAATTAATTTGCCTATAACGTAAATACTACGATTTCTATAAAGGTTGTTGAATATAATAATTTCATAGCATTGGATACTTGGATTTTTTTTTTTTAATTAATATTTACAATTCAGTTATATTACAATTTTTATTTAAAAAAACCATTTATATGTTTTTTTTGTAAATAATATTTTAACAATTATCATAGACACAAATCTTGAAATGTCCATTAGTTTATGTAACGAATATAGAGAACATATAATTTTGTATAAACTCGTTTATTATATATATATATTAATAAGAATCAAAAACGATTAACGTCCTGAACGCTTAATTTTTATATATAAATAAATTATTGATCGATGATATTTACTGTCAAAGTTTCCATAATTTTGAAGTTGATCTATTTTAAAATATTTCATAAAAAATCATTAAAATACTCAGAACGACTGTTTGTATGACCTATTTAACTATATATTTTATTATGTCTGTAAGTGATATTCGATTTATAATATTCAAGCTGTTATCAATGTCAACATCAATTTTCGTAGTATTCTTAATGTAGTTTCGCGTGGAATGTTTGTTTTGTAATTTATTTATTTTTGAACAAACGTACGAGTATGTATAAAAAAAATATTCATCGAAAATTTTACGACTTTATTCTTAGTAAGTCTGACCTAATGGGGTGAATTTCACAACGAATTTTCGAAACAAGTCGAAATCGTCGGCTGTATACTGGCAAGCACAAAAGTATCGCGACGGTGTTGAAATATTTATAACACGTACATGGATAGAAATTCTTAAAAATATAAAATATAGGTATTCTACGAAAATATACCTACAAATATGTTATTAATATTATATAATATTTTATAGGTATTCAATATTAAATTATAAACATTATAAGGGTTAAATAAAATAAGACGCTTTTGAGTAAACGTTTGTTTTAAAATTAACGACGACAACAATTCGCTTAATATAAAAATAACTACAATCCATACAGTTATAGACAAAAATTTAAATCGCGAGAAAGTCGGGAATTTAAGCGTAAATTTAGTGTTTAATTTAATTTTAAATGGTTAACTGAGTATATCAAATCTGTTATTAGCTTACACGCGTACATTTCCTTTTAATATGTACAAAAATGCAATCGTTATTCTTACCTATGCATTCTATATTGAAATTGGAAACATAATTAATCGTTAGTGTTTGGAATTATTTCGCGTACGATGTTTAGTTATTCTTTAGCGTAGTTAATCCACGGAAACGTAATTTGAACCAATTTCGTAAATTTTTTTATTCGTTATTCTTATATATAAACTAATTAACTATGGTAGGTCTGGTTTGTATTCACTCAATTTCGTTTTATTTAAACACTATTTCTTTTCGTTTGTTCAACGAATTACGGGTGAACGGTTCGTGTACGATAAAATTATTCGTCTATAAAAATGTAAACGACGTTTCGTCGAAAAAAATGATCGTTAGTTGTTCGTCAAAAAAGCCCGAAAATAATTTTACTTTCGACAAACGGGTTCTTCGATGTACCGGTTTATAAAAATCGCAAAATTCGCGTTTCGTTATGATAATACACAAACGAAAGTCGATTATTTTACACGTAGTTTCCCAAATAGAATATATTCGTTCCCGACAATCAATCACACTTACTGTTGGTTTTATAGGATTCTATAACGTTGATTACGATAACTACGAGCAGAGCTATAACGGTAATACTCTTAATAAAAACCATCTTCTTTGTCGCTTCGTTTTAGTCAAACTAACCGTTCACTGCACATCAACCATAACTCACAGCTGCTCTTGTAGTAATTCAAACGGAATGTGGTCACGAATAAATAACGGGCGGTTTTACATCGCTATTTACTAAGATTAGTAAATATCGGCTACGTACGAATTACGTCGGTCCACGATGAGCACGAAACTTAATAACGTTCCCCGAACTATCGGCAATTTGTTGGCCGTCGAACTGTACGGAAAAATGTGTACCGTCCGTTAATTACACGCCATTAATGAACGTTGGCGCGACGATTATGAACCGCACGTTTCCGAAACGAAACGGTTTACCGGATTTCGCGCGTCCCCAACGTGGTCGTTCCTGTCGACGTAACCGGATCGACGAATTGTTGGTACGCGTCGACGTTGGTTGAACGATTATATTCGTTCGTACTGTAAAACCCGCGCGAAATGTGTTCGACTCGATTGCGCGGTCGATTGCGGCGGGAAATTCCAGCGCTACCCCCCGGCAGCAGCGTATATACGACTGTTGCCAACACAGGCGTTTTCGCGCGCATTTCGACGAACGATTTATCGGAGGTACCGGTATTTGTACGCTCGCGACCGTACCGAATTCGTTTACTTTTCAAAAATAGTTCGCGTTATACGTCCTACAGTTACCACCCGGTTTTCGCGTCGACGTGTAAACATTTTATCACCGAATGATAACGTACGTCGGTGTAAAATTGGTCGAATCGTCTTATTTAATTGGCAATACGTCTTTTTATCGGTACAATTTGGATGGTAAACTATGTCGAATTCTCCAAATACCGCGCCATTAGTGCCGACGTATCATTTCAAACGGACACGGTTGGAACGCACGAAAACGTTACGAATTATATTAACAATTTTCGCGAATCTCGTAAACCACCCCGTTAATCAAACTATTTTACCGGTCGCCGTACGCGCGTACAGACGAGTAAACAATAGGCGAACCGTATAGTAACTATTTGCACAGATTCGTATTAATCGTACGCTACTATATAAATACGGTAAATCGTTAAAGAGCACAGTTTAGGAATGAATAAGCGTGTTTTTCTACGCAAAGTAGCGAATGTAAATGTATACGAAAAGGAATTTATTACGAGTTCGCTTGTGTCCGGCATAATCCGAACGGGTGAAATGAATCGCGTACGGATCACCGATCCGATTCTCGGATTATTTGAAAATGAAGCCGTTTTCTGCCAATTTAAACATAAAAATCGATTTACTAACCCTTACGGTCGTCATTCTTCGTGTATATTATATTTATTACCTTCGAACGCGTTTCCCGTTTAATTCTCTTAGTATAGTCCCGTGAAGGTCGAGGGGCAGTATATTTCATCGAGATATCTTGCAATATTTTTGTACACGATGTTTTTCTATATATAAACTAAATTATGATTTAGAATGATTATGATTTATTAATAATTATGATTTCGTTACACCGATATTCGATGAAATCTGACGCTATCTACCCAACGTTCTACGAGATATTCCTCAATGACGTACGACAAACAAGACTATCTTTCGTCGAATTTTTTTAATAGCGACGCTGTAGCTTTTTTACAACTCGATCTTCGGCCGAGATGAGACGGTTCCCTAGCGAACGCGTAATCGAGCAACCCGTGGCCAAATAGTTTTATTACTGTTTACTAAGACAAACAAATAGGTCCGTTATCCCACGGACGTATAAAAATCGCTTTGAAAATTACGGATTTTCACGAAAATTCGAACGAACCAATCTCGGTGATTTACGCCGAATATATATAATATTTTCGTTTAACTCGACATCGACGCCCATTCGGACATTCTGTCGCTATATTCGAAATAGAATTTCGCCTAGTCATTCTACGAGCGTTTCTACACAGTTACAACGTTTACGTTTATCGTACGCAATATTTGTTAGACGTATGTGGTTTTCATCGATCGTATATATTCGATTATAATAATACAATTCCACGTAACACGGCCGGGACGTTAACCGAACAAAACGACAACGATTTAGGTTATAAATTAAGGCCGTTAGTCACAGACGTATGGAATAGAGCGCGCCTGTTCTAGTAAATTTCGAATGTTTCGTCTTTACGCCGTCATACTTGCTATCGACCATTGCGTGTTGGATTGTTGACACTCGTTTTCGTTCGTATGTCGTTTTATTTTTTTTTTCACGCGGGTCGTTCGGTTTTTTTTTTTATTTCGCCCTAATCGTTTTAATTCGTTCTTTTAACGTTCGTCGTATTATTTCGTCTTTCTTCGCTAATTAATTTTCATCGCGATTAAACGTCGTGTTGAGTGATCGCCGTTTCCGAGCGATCTAGTTTTCCGGTGACTTATATTACCCGTCGAACGGTCGGTCAGAAATTGTTTATAATTACAATCGAGTCGGCAATACGTGACGGGCACCTCCCGCTGACCGTAACAGATGGATAAAGGCGATACGTAAATCGTGTATATTTACGCTCGTAAATACCTATACAAATTTACCGTCCAAACGGACGATCCGCCGCAAATGTAATCGAAAATTCGGGCGCCTAATTTCAACAGTAGCGTTGGCGCGCGCAGCTCGATCCGAACATTACCGGAAGTTATAGAGGTTATACGTCAAAAATATTTCGTCCGATAATTTTCACGATTTTGTCTGTACAGCCGTTTAGCACCGAGCACTGGTATTCGTTTCCACCGAATTATACGTGGCGCCCGCGCTTTAAATGTTCCCCTTCCCTCCCGTTTCTACGGTGTCTACTAATTCTGGTGTATATTTGGCCGTTCGCTTTGGGCGCGTGTCGGCGGGTACCGTTTAATTTTTCTAACAGACGTTCGTTACGCCGCGCGCGCGTCTAGTTCGTTAAACACGTCGACACGTCGCACGTTCCCGTCGCGACCGTACGTGATCGGGTCGTTTATTTTCGATACGTTTCCTACGCGCTTATGCCGTACGGGATTGTCTGGTGAATTGTCGTAAAACTCGGGGGGGGCCGCTCGAATTTATTTACAATCGTTTTCCAGACACGTCGCCTCCTGCTAAATATTACCATACGGAAAGTCCGTGCAAGGTTCGCCGATGAATGTACAAATCGCGACTAAGTGCGCGTACGGTTCGTTAATTTTGCTACGTTCGAACGGAAAATAAACGATTATTTCCGATTTAAAACACGGCGACGTTCTGCCTTACGTTTACACGTATATTAATATAATATTAACGTTAATTTAGATATATTTTTTTATTAATCGACGTACCGCGATTAAAACGACAAATTAGTTTACAGCGATCCCGAAATAATTCGTAACAAAGACGTCGACGTTCAATCGTCACAGTTTTTATACGAATCTAAAAAAAATTACGATCATAATTTGAAGCGGACGAACGCGGCACGTTATCGTCGGTATTGGCAAACTGGTCCCAACTTTGCGTGGCTGAAAAAAATTTTTTATTACGGCTAGCTAAATATTCATAGAGGAAAAATTACGTAATTCTTTTAAAACAGTACTACGAACAATTTTCGGTTCCCGTAGCATTTAACTTAACGTATCTTAACGATGTTTACGAATAACGATATGACGAATTTAAACGAAATTTACAATTCGTTTTCGCGATTTATTCAAATTTTGTTTCGCCTCCTATATCGACATGATATTCGTTCGTGTTTTTTTTTTTGTTAATCGACATTTATTATCGTCGGTTATAACGGCCGTTATTGTTAATTTACTGGAGAATAGTCGAACGTCGTTCGAGTTGACGTATTATTGTAGTTGAACGTTTGGGTAACAAGAAAAATTAACGGCTTTCGGTACATTCGAAAATTCGTACGGGACGTAATTCGGTTTATATTTTGCTCGGCCCCGATAAACGTAAACAATACTCGTCCATGTTATATTATAGTTACCCGGTTGGTTGAGATCTAAACCGCTACCGTCTGTGACATAGAAATTAGTTTGACCCCCGGCAAATGTTGACGTCGACGGTACGTTGGAATTCCAATCGTCTCCCGTAACTAGCGTATCGGAATAAACTAAATATAGAAAAAAAAAAACATTTGACATTGAAATTCTCGGCACGATATATATAAACGCTTTAAAATTTCTTTATAAACATTATAGACCATTTGGCAGAGACCCTTTTGCCGCCAATACAAATTTCTTCCACACTTCCCTATTGTACGTACGATCTCCCGAAACGAAATATTTAAATGTATAAACGTATTTCGAACGTTAGACATATATTTAATATAATCCGGTTGGATCGAAACGTTTTTATTGTTTCTTCCAATAAGTTTCAGTTGTTCAGATACGTTAGTAGTTCGATAGATATTTCAAAATACTAGCGCGAGAACATTCCCCGCCTGATAATCGTTGAAAACGAATTGTGTTCAATTACCGAAAAACTGCTTGACGTCTTTTCAAATATAAACGCGGCGGTTTCAAGTTTATTATTATATGAGGACATTACTCGTTTGGTTTAGGTCAAAATCGAACTGGTTTGTATTTTCGGGTTGAAATTGATCCGCGGCAAACGTGGACGAATACGGCGCGTTCAAATTCCAATTGAACTGTGACGTTTGTGCTTCGGAATAATCTTGTACAATAAAAAACGAACAGTTTTAAAATTAATCCGAGTTTTTACAGTTAATTCCTACTAGTTAATTTCTAGTACCTACGAAGGGACATCGAGCGCGTTAAATAGTCGATTCAAGACTATAATTTATTTATCACGATCCGGCGCGACTAACATTTAATATATACAGGGGGCCTGTAAACCGTCGAAGCATTTTGATCTTTAGCTTTAGGAGAACGAATCGTTGTTTCGAAATTTGGAAATATTGATAAAAGCAGTAGTATTGGGCGAATTATTTATACTTACACGGTTCATTAATGTCGATGGATGGTTGAGGGGGAACGGCCAAGGTCATAGCGCCCACATTTTCCAACGGTAAATTGAGATCTTTATTCGGGTTACAATAAGCTATTGGTCCTTCTAGGTTTGTTTCGTCTAAGAACAAGAAAAAGAAGAAAAGGAATGATTAAACATTTCTCGAATAACTTATACATTTAGGCGTAATGGACGTCGAAGAAATAGTTTTCTAAAATTTTTTTCACGAATCGTTCGTTAGTAATTTGTCGTTTACACTCCGTCACCATAGAATAATGACTATCGATTTATATAAAATTCAATTAATTCGGTTCGAATGTACGTTTCGTGATTGTTCGCGATTTACGTGAAAACAATTGGACAATCGTTAAACGACGGACTGACGACGAAATTGTGGCCAACGAATGCGTAAGTTTTGTTCTATAAACATTTAAATATCGTTAATTCTACGCAAAGCGACTGGCGGCGACAGTTTTCGTTGTCGCAGTTGCATTATTCTATAGAGCGATACGTACCGACAAATTTCAAAAATGTGTTTAGCAAGTACTCGAAGTAATATGTTCCGATTGCTGTAATATAGTATAAAATAAAACAGTTTATTTCTTTTTTCGCAAACGCTTCGCGAAGCACACGTTGTTTCGCGTAATCTCCTCGAATTACCGCCTCTCGTAAACGACGTATAAATTAATCGAATAAAAATAAAAGTACGTATGGCGAGTTTGTCATTCGAAATATCAGTTTAGTTTACGTATAAAAAGAAGACGTATAACTTTCCGTTATTATCGTCGAGCTCGAGCTGATTATTTCGCGTTCGGTCATCGGCGCGTAATTCGTTATAAACATAAACGTGACGTACTATGTATTTTCTTTTTGTGTTCTATGTAATGTACAAATAAGATAAAACGAATATTAATACATATATATATATATATATATATATATATAAATAATTATCGATAGTAATAATGTATTTTACTCCACGTGCGATATCCGATCGACAATGCAGTTATTGGGTCGTCTTTAGCTAAAATAAAATGTGTACAATATTTTCATACGACTGTAAATAGATAATTGGCTTCTGTGAACATTCAGCGGTATTATTGTTCACGGTCCTTCGCCTCGGATCAGGAAGGACCTCAATGTCGATTAATACGAACAATTGTAGTTTCGGAAAAATATTTGTTCGACGATTATTGATTATGGTTCATGTCTCGATAACACGAATAGCGAGAGCGATAATAATCGTTTCGACTTACGCGGTACGTTAGCGCGTATTTGATTAATCCCTTGGTGCACACCGATTGGGGTGGTCCACCGAAGCGTTTTCGATACGTATTTTACGAAATATAACGTTATTCCTAATTGCCCGATTGTTTCCGTTGAAATAGACGCGATTCATATAGCTTTAACAATATTCGAACGCTCCTTACAAATGATGAATAATATAGAACTGACCAATATTATTTCGTTCATAATTTTTCTTCTAATTAAAGTTTTAATATTAAGGCGAGCGGTCTAATAAACATTTACAACTTTGTTAATAACTCTATCCGGCAATCACATTATTAACGATACGAAATAATAACGTTCGAATTGAAATTTATTAAATACTATATTTGTAAATTTCGATTTAAAACGCGTTTCCCGAATAATTATTTCAATCGCGAGACATATTAATTTTGATTTGACGATTATACGACGGAAATTCGTAACGAAATTACTTACATCGCACACCGAAGGTATTCATATAATCTAGAAAATCGTATATTGTTTCACCGAGTTGAATTTTATATCCGAATTTCATTTTATCGAACCGGCGCGAAATTATAAATTCCGTCACGTGTCGTTTGTGCACGGCAATAATCGTAATAAAAACCCGCCACTTTGCCGCGCGTAAAGTTAAATGGCAAAGCGATATAGTTACGATACGATTTAAACCGTCGGTTGTATCCGTCTGTTAATCTGTCGGTAGTAAGCGACCGTGATTATACTTCGGTACAATTTAAAGTGATTACAAAATAAACGGAAATTCGAATAATTTTTTTTATTTCGGTACTTCGTCTCGAAAGTGGTATAGACCGATTCGAAGGTTCGTTAGTGGTACACAGTCGATTTCGATAAACATACGCGGCTTAAATGGCAAGTGGCTGGGTAGAGATTCAGCCCGTATTTACTTTTCCAAGTACGATTCATTTTTACGTGTACAGTAGTCCACCGTCGAATCGTCAACACGCGGGAGGATCGAAGAATCGCGCGTTAGAAACGCTCGGTTCCTTCCGACGTTACGTCGTACACGTAAATAAGCGTGCGACCGTTAATAATAATACGAATTTCTACGCTCCGCGTTTGAGGTCGTACCCGATTTTTCAAACTTAACTATCGCGCTATCCAATTCCCCGTATTTAATTATTACCTTCGCAATACGCAGATTTCATATTGTCGGTTATACTCGAAAATATATCTAGATTCGTAAACACGAATACGGTTATTAATCATCGTCGTAACAATTACACGCTTACTGTTTTACGAAAATAATTTTCAAATTACGCACCCGGCTACGCGGTCGACGATAAATATATACGATTCGGAAAACGAACCGTCGGATTATTGTTTTATGCGTACTATAGTAAATCGCGTTTGTTCGCGTTAACAATTACGCCGAATTAAACCGCGTTTAATCTTTTAGTAAAAGATAACATCCGTAATTAAATGTACGGCGAATTAATTTTCAAATACTACTCGAAAAATACGGGAGGGTGATTTTGGACTACGGTCGATGGAATTTAAATGCTCTCGACCGACCTGTTCGTTCGAATTATTTTTTAACGTTGTGTATCGACAGTGCACCGAAAACGCCGAGACCCGAAACCACGAAACGCGTATAGTAAAAATTAACGCAAACCTTTTACGTTAGCGGTACACCAATCTAAAGGGTTCAGTAGTCGGCGATTTTCGAAATCTGAAAATTGTACTATTACGTTTAAAGGCCCGCTGGTCCCGAAGCGTTATATTCGTTATTTGATTTATAGTTAAAACGAATTGCGAATACGTACTAAATATGGCCATATTGAAGAGATCGTCGATATAATCGTCCAAGAAATCTGTAAAATTTCGTACGTTTAATAATACGTTGTAATCGGTACGTTGAACACAAAACGGTGTTCCGACAATTTTTCCGATAAAATATCGAACACGAAAATCGTAAAACACCCTATTCGAATAAACGTTTTTTCGATACGACGTAAAAATGAAAATTGTACCTCTGTCTTTTACTTTTATATGACGGCGACTGACTAAACGAAAAATAAATATTTTTTTTAATTTTATTACGTGGACCGAATTTAGTTAATTAAGTTCAGCATACTCGCTTTTGATTGTTTTAAAGTACACGATTCACAAACGCGCGTTTAGAATTGTCGGTTATGTCGGAGGCGCGACTAAAAGCCTAAAATTTCCGAGAAAGTCGGAGTGAAACATTGGAACATCGAAAACGTTTACATTTCGAAATTGAAATACGTCGAATAATAATATATATATATATATATATATATCGGTCTCGTCCTAAACGCGTTGTTTCGTGTAAACATATTTACAAGTGTCACGGAAATTACGTGGCGACGTGTTCGAAATTCCGCCCGTGTTATAAAACGTATTTTGTCGCAATCGCGTTTCTTCGAACATCCACGACGGGGACGCGTACGTCGTTTTCACATTCCACCCCCGCCGATATTTAATAATGACGGTTTCGAAAACCTACGGCGAATTACACAATCAGCGTAAGGACCGTAACGATATGAAAGAAGACGACGGAACGGGTAATTATGTATTTTGTTTTTACCTTCGATAATGACGGGGGGTAATCGTATAAGACATTTTCCGAATATAAAATTGTTTCGTTAAAGGGCGGTAGATTTTTTGGCAAATAGTGAATTAATATAACTTACGCAGGGATAATTTACTATTAATATTATAGTTTTTTATATAATAGTTAAATCGTTATTAAATCGCGTTTATTATCGCCAGTTTATTTTACTAGTTAAGAACGACGCTAGTCAAAACGAATTTATCGTTGCGTATAAAAATGCACGAATATGTACAGTAAAATAGTCACGCGCTATAGCAATTCCGTTGTGTTCGAACGAGTTGATTTTTACGAACGAACCTAAAACGCGTTCGTTTAATTCCGGCGACCTGTACCGTATTAAATTGTCGAAATAGTCTCGTAAAATCACTTACTGTAACGATATATATGTCTGAACGCATCTTTTCCATTAAAGTTCTCTACGCGGTTAAAATAATATAAAAGTTCGACGAATATAATGTGGAATATTTAACGACAAATATTTCTATTCGCGATAAATCGGTATAAATAGGTCGGGACGTCACATAACGGACGGCAATTGAAAATTGAAAGAGTTTATGTACCGAAAAAAATAAAAAACTTCGTTTCACAATATTGGTAGTGCGTAAACGAATAACAAAATATACGATAACGCTTACGTTTAATAATTTGGTCCTTGGTAATTTGTTCTAAACGACGACCCGACGTTTGTAAATCGATTAATTATTTATTTACGTAAAACGACTATTAAATTAATACTATACGCAGTTAACCGAATGTTTGATAAATATATTAAATCCCGAATGTTATTAAAACGGGCAGCCTTGTTTATTTATATGTTCGAACGTATTCAGTCAACTTTCGTTTCAAAAAAAAATATGTATAAAATAAACATTTTTACTAATCGTCTAGCACAAGTTTGATTTTCATATTTGATATATATATATAATATCGATAAAAATATACGTTAATTGATATTCTTACTTATACACTCTTAAAAAATATATATATATTTATATTATTATCACGTAATTAGGACGTCAAGCGTTTATTTGCCAACAGTAAGTTGATACCTGTTTCGCAAAACTTTTCTGGTCCTGCTTCAAAGTTATCATCTAATAACGACAAGAATATTATATTTTCGTGCCATAGTCGATTGCCAAAATTACATAGGAAATGAATTCGTTACCACTTTTTTATCGATTATGAACGCGGACAATATTAAACGTTACGGTTAACGAATTGTATTCGTAAACACGTTTCGACGAATTTTTCGCCACGAAATTATAAAGATAGTTCATCGAACGTTATCGGTTTGAAAGTGTTCGAAAAATGTTTCGTATTTGATGGGAGACATTAATAAAATGACGAAAGATGATCGCGACTGACTCGAAAACATTGTAAAACTGTGTCGAGTTTAGGAGTTCTTTCGTTATTTTCGGGTTACGTATTACTGTTTAAAAATTCACATTTATCGCATTTGTAGCACGCATATTTAATAACGGTACGTACCAATATTTTTTTCAATTTCGGAAATAATATACAAATAATACTTTTTGGCTATCGCTAAAATATCATACACATTCAAAAGCGTTATTCTTTATTTGTCACAAATATAGATAGACAAATATTAATATGAAAATAAAGTGTAACATTCGAGAACGTAAAATCAAATCAACTTACTATTTATTTTAGAGTCTAAATCTTTTTCATTTTGAGAAATAAAAAAGGTAACGATAAAAAGTTGTATGTATCCAAGATACATAAATATAAATATAAATAAATATACACGCGAGCACAATGTATTGTTAGTAAATGGCGTGCAATCGCCGCGACGTTTCACGCTCGAAACGTGAAGGAAATTTAACGCGCGAAAATACCAAAAAACTATTATAAATTCGGGAACGGCAGCGATATTAATAATAAATAAATGGCGAGTTGGAGATTTCGATTTTATAACTATGTGAGTTATTATGGATAATTATGATAATTAT
This sequence comes from Geopemphigus sp. TES_GeoC_2020, assembly GCA_025469175.1. Lineage (NCBI taxonomy): Eukaryota > Metazoa > Arthropoda > Insecta > Hemiptera > Aphididae > Geopemphigus > Geopemphigus sp. TES_GeoC_2020. Next base: position 52,757 of record JAIPRN010000535.1, on the reverse strand, counting down.
ACGATAAGGAACGTCCTTGCGTAATCTTACTCGACATAATTCGTTTTGGAAATTATTCGGAATAACTCACTTTTGAAGTAATACCCGTTCGTCAAAGCGGTTAAAGCGTCGCCCTGGCCTAAAACAAGACGAAAACAATTATCAATTAGACGCCGTCGATTGTTTTTAGCTAAACGTGTTCCGTTCTTAACACACATATATATATAAAAGAAAAAGTACTAACTCAAATAATGCCCATTGCTCAACAATTCTAAAAAAAATGTAAATAAAATAAATACACAATGGAAGCGATTATTGCGAATTTTAATAGTATTCAACGAATTGTATCAGTTTACCACCGATGATATTAGTTAAAACGTGACAAATTCGTATCGAGCTTTTACAATAATAAACATGTTTCTACGTTGACGCCGAGTACTTGCGCTCAGAAATATTTTGTCGAATATCTAAGTAATATTGCGTTACGCGTAAACCGACCTTCACACTTCCAATGTTTCATTTCTTCCTGTATTGATTTTATATGAACTATAATAACGAATATTAACGTGATTATCGCCAATAGACATTTACGTGCCGTATATACGAACGAAAAGTAATTTCGGAAAATACGCGAAAGCAAAAGTTGTAGCGTCCATTTTGTTATTAAACTCTTACGAGTTTAATGCGCGTTCATCTTTTTTGCGACGACTACAAGCGTACAGGTATATATATATATATATTGAACTCGGCCTATAATCGTAACGATTATGATATACACTATCGCGTGAAATTAGTTTAAATATTTAAATCACTCGCGACGTTGTACGCAATTAACGCGTACTTGATATATTATTCAAACACCATTCCATAGGATCTTGAAGCTTGAATGTTGAATGTTGAACATTGTTTCGGCAAACTAAACAATGGACAAAAATACCATTGTCGGTAAGTTATTTCGATCAGTTACGAAGTATATAAATAAAATGGGGGCCGTACTACGTACTCATCATGATTTTGTTGTAGAGGATTTTGTAATAATTTTGTAAAAAACCTAAAAAAAATATTCGTCAAGACCGTTAATATTTATATCGAACGCGTTCCTATCGGTGGCTAATTTTTACGTACGCGAAAAAACTAAACGTAAATCGTCGACGTTTTTACGTTAATTACCTTTGTCTTTGCCTTTTATATAATCCCACTTGACTAAAAGCGAAAAAAATACACGCACGTTTGCGCGTGCATAAAAAATATTTAGTGGCGTTCGTCTAAAGATTAAGACGAGATTCATTATCGCCGATATTATCACGCCACGAATTACTGGACGTTTTCAAATTTAATTAGAAAATAAACCGTTCGTTATTCGCGAGGAAATTATCGACGAATTGCTCACGTATTTCGTATGCGTGTTTGAATGCTTCCATAGCGGTGGAGTTTCCTATATGGAGCACACGATATATTATTATAGCGATGTTAAGCGCGCGATACGTTCAGGACGTTCGATGCATCGAAGTTCACTTAAAACGCAAACGAATCGCCATTATACATTTTACGGTTAGTTTTTAATCCGGTATATTATTATTTTTAAGTTTTAGCGTACGATATTATAACTAAACGATTTATTTAGAAATCGTATCGCGTATTTAGTTTTATATACTATTCCAAATCGAAAGTAGTATAGTGTTTAGAAGGATGACGAAAAATTCACAATTTAAAAATTACTATATATATATATATATATATATATATATATGTAACGCGTTACAACAGGTTTAACAGATTTTTAGAAAAACGTAAATTGTTCGCTTTTTATGTTTGTCAATACAGCGATCGTTACGTAAGATATTTTAGGTACGCGTTGTAAATACCTACTGTTAACAAATGTGACTTTGTGTTTGTTTAAATAAGTTTCGTCGAAACGTTTCGACGATTATGACGGTTACGTTTAAATAATCGAAATATTTGTCGACTCGCCGCCGCGGTTCGACGTTTATTTAAACAACCGCGTTCGAATTATCGTTATATATATATATATATATAGATACGTATATACACACGGAATTTGTGTTTGTATAAAGTTGCCGGGTGCTCCGTGATAAATATTATCGAAAACGAATTACGCACAACGCAAGCACTACTTAAAACAACGAACGCCCGTTGCATAATACTTACTTTTTATATGTCCAATTCCCGTAATTTGATCTAGACGACGACGTTTACGCATATTTAATACGCACTAAAAAGGCGTACGACTACAATTCGATTAGAGATCAACTTAATCGTATTACGTCGTACAATGTTTGTCGCGTTACACGCCTACGCCATAATTGGAGTCGACAACGTTTTACCGTTCATTTATTACGGCGTCGTTCGAATTCCTGTTTATTTTTAAATAAGTAAAGGGGACGAACGTGAAACGTATACAGAACGCCGAATATTGGTAACGATACGCTCTCCGTGTACGTTTATACTGGACGAGACACAAATTAGCGAATAAATAGTATCCGTGTTATGTCCGTTATCAATTATTACGCGAAACGTCCAGAAAACCAAAAAGTTCGCGTGGGTCGTCGTGATAACGTAGCGGTTTCAAAATAGATATCGGAGTGTGGACGTTATTCGTAAAGTATACATTACACCGTGTCGAGTAAAAAACAGTATTTTCGAACGGCGAAACGTGTCATCAAGCGTAATAGTCACGGAACGGAAAATATAGGAAAACGATTCGTAACGCGAGATCGTGGCATACCGTGAAAAAACGTACTCTTGAACGTCCGTAGGTACCCGAGTTTATAAACGTTTAATACATCGCGTTGTTTATTTCACTACGACAGTCCCCCGTCGTTCATACGCCGTTTGAATGGTAAAGCGGAACGCGTATGTGTGTCGTGATATACATTCATAAGTATGATAGCAATACGTACCCAGGCATACTATAATAATAAAACGATCGAAAGGAATTAGCGTTTCGTTAAATACGATTTAGCGGGTTCGTTAAATACGTTTGTCCGGGAGTGATCATTAGTTACACGTTTGCGCGATATTCTAACGGTAACGTTAAACGACCGCGCGATTATATTCCTCAAAAATTATTCCTACGGAATCGTTCGATACGGTCGTCGAATAAAACACGCGGAATATTATGTTCCGAGGCGATTCGCGAAACGTACGTAGTATTCCCGTCTCGTGTTAAACTTACTGTTGGCGTTTGATATCTGGGCGACGCTAATTACGACGAAAACGACGAGCGGTAGCAACACGATTTTAGTAGAAACCATGTTCTCGCCTTTGTGCCTTGTATAGTTCAACTGAGAGGCGTCACGTCCCAAATAGTCGGGCCGTGACCGTACACACGTTTCAACGTTAAACGCTCAGTAAACAATTGGAAAACGTACGGCGATTTGTTTAGGTGAACAAACATCGATTATACGTAAAATTGGCGCCTACGTGCGCGATAAACACGACTGCGGTTACTCAGCTTTTCTCGACGTCCAAATACCGCTTTCGTTGCCGGAGACGAACCCGTCGTTCGCTATTAACGAGTAACGGTCACCCGGTAATTGATCGTTTCCGGAACCGAAATGTGCGTGTTCACATATCACGCGTAACGTTTGTTCGCGCGTACGTAACCTAAATATTTCGTCGTCGTTTTTCCGAGATTAATAAACGCGCGAACAAACGCTTTCGTACCGTGCAGGGTGTCTGAAACGCACGCTCGAAACATTGTACCGACGTAAAAACGTTTCGAAAATATACAATGTCCGTGGCGCCGTTGAAAACTCGATAGGCCATATCAAACGAACCAAAGCAACGGTATCGCGATTAACGGTTAACCGAACACGTCGAATAAGTACCCGGTAAGCGCGGAATTACTTTTCGCGCGTTTTAAACGAAACGGCGGGACCTTTATCAACGTATATATATATATATATATAACGAACTCGAAAAACATCGCCATTTACAAAATCGATGTCTTTTTGTTGTTCAACGCGCGTTCGGTGGTCGTTTTTATTAACGGCCACTTTTCCGAAGCGTTCGCGTACAAATTCTGTACCGTAAATCGCTAACGAATTTAGACGTTTTCGGATTTTCGCCGTAATTTCAACATTTACAGTTGTCTACTTATACGATAATCGTGTAACGCGGTAACGTTTTAGAACACCGGCGTTTGCATTTGGACGCGGTCGGATCAAATTTCTCGCTACGCTCGGTTTAAAGAAATTCATAGAGGAATTCGTAGTATTTGCTGGGATGAACAAATATCGTTTAAACGTACTCTGCGACTCGGAATTCTTCGATCTACAATACCCGTAAAATGTTCGGAAAATTACGTTTCGACATTACCGCGTCGATTAAAAATTAATATTCGTTTCGCGACGTAGACGATAACGTGCGTTATTATAAAGGCCAGAAATACGTCTTGTGATCGAACCAATAAGAGCTTTCAAAACGCGTCGTTAATATTTCGCGCGTACAATAATATTTCGTATAATAAACGCGTCGATACGGTATTTTCGGCATCGTAATGAAACGATAGCAGTGAAATCGAATCAGTTGGACTCACCATGCGCCGGCGAATACCAAAATGATAATAACGAAAAGCGGCCGGTTTAATTCGATCCGAACGGGCGCGTCGTTATTTATGTGTCGATTCGGGAAAAACACACGAGTGTTTTTAACTCGAAAATGAAAAAGAAAAAAAGGGCGTAAACATGCCTGTATGTAGGCGGGGGATGTGTGTACATTAACGAACGATTGCGTAGATTTGTTTTCAGGATGGTGAGTTTATCGAGAATTATTTCGGAACGTCGTTATTAATTACCGAAATCACTTGCCTCCGCGGTATTGTCGTTTCGAACGCGTTTAAACGGTGACAAATAAATACGCGCAAAATTAACCGAGTAATGGTCGGGACGGTGAGTTCGCTTACGCAAACTCGCCGACGATTAAAAACGAGTCGCAGAAAAAAAATATAATTATGGTATTAGTTTTCGCAATTCCGACGAGGCTGAAGAGTAAGCTGTATAAGAGTGTAGCAGCGAGACCAGCTATTTTGTATGGTTCAGAGTGTTGGGCGGTGGAAATTGAGCGGAGGACGAGTGTCTTAGATGGATGAATGGGGTGTGACAAGAGAAGCATAGGAGTAGCGTCGATTATGGATAAGATGAGGGCGAATAGATGTAGATGGTTTAGTCATGTTGTGAGGAGAGAAGAAGTGGAAACAGTAAGAACAGAAGAGCAAAGGCGAAGTGATTGAATAGGATTGAGTGTGATATGAGAGGACTGCTGGTGTGTGCGTGAATGATAGTGGGGGTCAAGTGGAAGTTGAGGTCTAAGGTGGCCGACCCCAAATAGGTGGGAGAATAAGGCTAGGAAGAAGAAGAATATCTGTGGATATCGTTACAACGAGTATAAGGGTAATACTAAATTCGGGATTTACGTACTAACGCGGGAATACAAATAACAATTCGTTCGAGTCACGTTTTGCAAACGCGAATAACGACGATATTGCCTAATTGGTCTATTTTTTGTCTCCTTATGTACAATGGACGATTATCGATGACGCGTTTAATAAGGCATTTGTCTAACCGTAAACCATTTTCGTTCAAATCGGTTCGTTAAACGATATTAAACGTATCGATCGAAAACATATAATCGGCAAACAGTAGCATTACTATTTGCGTAGACGCGCGCAATGCAAACACGGCAATTCGTTAAGGCGTAGAAATATGAACGAACGATTATACTTTGCTACGTAAAACCGTGCGCGTCGAAATTTATAATTCATAAAAAAACGGCGAAATACGTCGCGATTCCGGCGTGTATTTTTTTATTTTTGTGGAAAAACAAGTGTTAACGATACGAAAACGGAAACGCATACATACCGTCGACGTTCGTTTCGAAAATTGACGTCGTCGAACTACTAGAAACAAACGAACGTATTATCGTTGCCGACGTCGCCTAGAGTGCCGCCGGCTAATAATAATCGACGAATAAAGTCCGACGGTTTATTCTTCCGTACCGGCGAGTAGTATCGTCGTAAAACTACCGCCGTATTAAAAATTAAACGAGATCCGTTCGATTATATCAAACTTAAAAATGTTTAACGTTGTTCGAAAACTGAAAATTACTTTTGGACACCTCGTTAGTTATAATATGGACGCGAATAATAATTACTGTCGTTACGACGTAACACAGCGCGACTCCAGACTAATATATATATATACGTACGACATAATTAATGGAGAAAGGATCGAAACCGTTTGTGTAGGTATAATTTAAAAACGTGACAGTACGGGCGATTGGAAAATATGTTTAATTACTATTTGGATGCAAAGAGAACGGCCAAAGTAGGAACGTCGTAAACACAATCGCGATGAACGCGAAAAAAATTCAAAATACGCCGGACATTTTTTACGAACTACTTCCACGTTCAAAACGCGTTGTCGCGTATTTAACATTATTCAAAAAGTGTAGGCTTATTAATGTATCGGCTATTATTAATCAAACGACGCCGCCGCGGACGAAATATTAACGGCGGTACAAAATAAACGCGGCGACATCGGAAACGCGTACGCTTACAAATTCGGATCGTCGGGATTATTATAGAAATCGTAATAACCGTAGCCGCCCATTGTTGCGTCGGACGTCGACGGGTACGGTTGTCCGGGCGCATAACCGGTACTGGGATCCGGTAAAACGTTGGTAAACGGCTCCGGAATTGGCGTGGCTAAAAACAGAAAATCTCTACGTTCAAACGGACACGGTGCAAGTATAACGATATTTTATACAATTTTAAATTATATATACATCGTCGTAAATACGATTTCGCTTCGCGTTTTGCAACGCCAGTAAACGACTATTTAAACCTTTTAACGTTACGAAATATTTTATAATTATTTTCGCGATCTACGATCGATAATTAACGGAAACGTTTAACGAAATGTATTCTTCGGCCGTTAATATTATTCCCCGTAAGTAAATTATTTCCTATTTTATTCGTTCGTATAAAACTATATTTGTTTAATACGGACGATTTAAAAGGTTTTTTTTCGATACTTATTTGTTAAACGGATAAGTTATTTACGTGTCGTTCTATCGAAACCGGACACGGTTATTCGTGTCGATAACGTGGGGTTGGACAGTTGTACAAATACTATTCGGAGCGTTTGGAAAATTTGCTCCAAATAATCGAGGAGAATACGTTCGTATTATTTCGCACGGTACCGATAATATAAACTGGATCGTCGTAATGGCGCTAATTATATTACCTGGTTGGTTGAGATCGATGTTCAATTCGTTTATTTGATCGTCACGCGCTGCAGACGTAGATGCCATCATGGAAGATAAATGATGGTACGTAGGTGCGTTCGAATATTCGCCCAAATTTTGCGGATCCGAGTAAACTAAACGAAAAATACGGAATACGTTATACGTTTCCGGAGTCGATTTCGCTACGAATACTCGTGAAGTACGTTAACCCTTGACTGGAAACGGTATACACGGAGCTTGAAAACGTTTAAAAGTGTTATGACCGAAGTGTCGTGAATTTATTTCGTAAAATCTCGACGTTTTTTCGCAATCACTCTATATCGCGCGGTAATTAATATAAATAAATTACTTTAAACCCGTTGGTTTATCCTTTTAACGGTTATTGGTATATTATTTTTAGTGTGTGTATTCGTAAACGTACATTCTTTTTTAAATTTAGTATTTTGCGTAGGCGTTTACTTCAATTCGTACGTTGGACATTAGTCGCGCAGGTGTAAAAGTGATTCAGAACAGTCGTATAAAATCCTAGAGGGACACTAGTGTAGGGACACCGGTGCATTTACACGAGTAAATTAATAATTTATGCCTGTAATTTATCGTAACCCTGATTATATAGACGCAATGGCTTCGTTTAATCGTTCGCTGTTACCTGATTGGTTTAGGTCGAACTCATACTGGTTCGGATTGGCCGTAGTAAATTGATCTCCCGCGTATTGAGCGCCCGACAATTGATCAACATTCGGATACTGCGCTCCGGAATAATCTGACAAACCGCGACGATTATTTATATTTATAAGCATATTTATGCTATCGTTTTACCGACGTTAATTTATTACGAAAAGAGATTCGCGACGCGTTAATTCGTCGATATCTGTATAACTAGATGGGGCAATTACGCTAAACTGAATAATACGAACGGTCCGCATTGAATAACGGTATAACACTCGATTATTCGATTCGAAACTAACATTTTTTTTTTTGTAAATAACTTATTTCGTCTAATATCGAATACGATTGTTTAACGTCTCTATATTTAAATGTATACGTATTCTCAGTTTGTTCAATTTCGTTTAATGTTAACGACACTTACGATATACGCGGGCGGGTTTAATGAATATATATATATTCGAATTATTATATGATTACGGAATTATGTTCGCGTTTAGAATATATTTGTGTTGAGAATAATCTTTACGAAATATAGTTCGATATATACTCGAAATGATAACTCGAAAATTCGAAATCAAATTTGTCTAATTCAGAGCGTCGTACATTGGAGGAATACAAATAATTTTTTAGGTGCGATCGTTTGAAGGCCTACGTTTCAGTAGGTTTGAATGTCGATCTTGAATTATCGATCGTTGGAAAATTGTATTATCGGAAATCGTCTTATCGGATAGGTCCGACGAGATTAATTGAAGGAGAAGAGCTTGTTGTAAACCGCCGAATAGTCGAATAGAGTTATTGGTGAACAAAATTCGTTACTAGGAAAACGCAGGCAATATAGCCGAAAAATTAATTATCGTTACTTGGTTGGTTGGTATAGTTGACGGGCGGTTGGGCGTTCGTGTGAAATTGTATCTCAGCCAATGTGTTTCCGAAATTGTAATTGACGGATTCGTCGTGAATACAATACCGCAGCGGTGAAAATATATTTAAATTGTCTAAAAAAAAACCAAATAGCGATAACGACGCCGAAATAAATATATTCGTCCGCGAGTCGACGGTCGTTTCGTTTTTATTTCTGTTTCCGATACGTCAATATTTCGCTACCGCGGAATTAGGCCGGGGGACGTTACGACGAAACCAGCGAAAATCGCCACCGTCTTTTCGATTGTAAATCATCGGCGATATATTTGTTACGTAACGCGACACGACGACCGGGGGCGTCCGGACTACTATCTTATCGTCGATTTCGCGTTACGTGATCCCTCCGACTAGGAGGGATAAAAGTGATCTTTATTTTACGTATTTCTAATATTATCCCGTTACACTTCGTACGTACTTATATGTAACTCCAACTCGTTAATCAAATACGTGTAATATCCTCTTATTACGTCTGTAAATAAATAATTATTACTCGTGTTGTGTTCCGATCGTTACGAGACGCGACGCTTTTGTGGTCATTTCCCATAAGCGTAATAACGCTATCTACAGATAATGGCGCGCTGTTCTCGAATTTATATGAACCTATTTCCGGTGGCGAAATACGCGTTTCTATAAGAATTTAAGTACCGAAATTGATAATAAATCGGACCAAAGTTCGGCGTAGATTTTTCGTGAATAATAATTATCGTCTTGGTTGATTTGTACGTAATCGTACGGGACAATATAACGATATCGAACGCCGTAATGTTCAGCAATCGGAATCACGAGCAAAAGTGAGTATTGAATAATAATTGTATTACGTACCGTTCGTTCGTTTATTTATACCTGTTTGAATTAGCGAAGAAAAGAGTTTAAAATAACATATTTAAATATTAAAAAAATATAAAAATGTATAAAATATATAATATATAAAATATTTAGTTTATCAAATGTAAACGTATCGGGAAACGTTTTGCGAGTTAAACCATGGGCTTAAAATGCATTCAATCACCACCGCTGACTGTTCCTTAATGGATTTCCACTGTTTACGATATTATACCCGCGTAAAATAAAACGAATTTTGTAATCGCGTTCGAATTGTCGATCCGATATACAATTTAAATTTGTTCTGGAATTTATAAGAGGCGTTTCGTTCCGCTACGATACGCGTAATTTATTAAAAATATACCATTCGGTAAATCGGGAAACGATTTTAAACGGCTAATGATTTTAGCTCGGGAACGAACTATTAACGTTTGATATTTTACATCGACGAATACTGTTTGTAAATGGTATCCACGGGCAAATTGAGCAACGACGGATACCGTAATTAGTACGAATTACGCGCGACAATTACGAAATAGTTTTGGCGCGAAGTAATTTTGTTCCAATGCCGTTCAATAACAATACCGAGGGGTTTATTCGTTTACGTCTTATTATGTTCAATAAGTTTATTGAAATTGGTGTTTTTCGAATAGTATTAATATATCTATATTGTTTCGTAAGATAATGAAACGTGATTTACTCCAAAAGTAATATCCGTAGTTCAGTAATCTAAAGGCGTTATCTGTCACTGAAAATATTACGCGAATCGTTAAAAAATATGTTTATACATTAACTTTTTTCAAGAACGTCCTACGATAATATTGTATCCAATATAATATCGATTTCGTTAATATATCGTCACCCGAGTGTAAACATTATTCGAACGTTCGTCTTTTAGATCGTACGCGATTACGAAGATTATTATAGAAAACGCTCGACTTTAAGTCTTTGACGATGTTCCAAACTGGAAGCCGGTTAACTGCGATACTTTATCGAATAAGAAAAACGCGTTCGACAAGCATTTACTTTTAAATCCACGTGGTTTTAAATTATTGAAAACGATAATTTCGTCGCGCTCTGATTTTGTCGATCTTATACAAAATACGGGGAAGACACCGTATATATCCGTCATGGATCGACTGTATCCACGTACGGGCAATTTTCACGTTTCGTATTACCACGCAACGGTTAGAATTCGATTTATTATTGGTACGATTCGAATCGGAGAATTTTCGTCGTTTCCAAATAGAACGTATAACGGTAATGAATCTTCGACTAATTCGAATACTGTCGCGATTGGCGAGCTTTATATCCAAATATTTCAGACGGCCTAACCAGTATATTTATAACAATTTTTTATTACGCGATTCGCGTTGACACCGCCATTCGGTTTTTATTTCTATTAAATATATACGCGTACACCGTCAAATTAAACTCGACGTACGGTCGTGTTTTATAATCATTTTAGGAAAAGTAGTTGATACTACGAAAATGAATTCCCCGTTAAGTTTCGAAAATATCGAATACAAATTCAAAACTATCTCGTTCGACTAATAAAATATTTTCGCGTGATTGTGAGTACCGTTGATGAGCGTCCATTAAAAAGATCCTAGACTGACACGTTTATTTTAACGAGATTTTATTTAAACATTTTCCGTACGTGGAACACTGTCAAAGTCGATATGGTTTTACTCGAAAGGCATAATAATATATCGAATCGCGTAAATTTTTCGAATAAATTTCTAACGAACCTAATAAAAATATGTTTTTACAAGTTTATTCGTTATAATACCGGCAACAAATAACGTCGGTAAATACGAAATAAATAATCGCGTTTAGAAATGAATTACGCGATTGAACGTAATTACGACGCGTAGAAAATGTTCATTCTCAGGTGACGATTTTCCGACGTCGATTACGATAAAATTAATTACGTTTGAAACCCGCTTTTGTAATGCTGTCTAAAAAAGTGTTTTATATTTAGAATAATTTCGTGTACACAGCGTACGTCAATTTTTATTAACCGTGTTAAAAATGTATCGAGTTTGAATAGTAATAAAAAAAACCACTTCGCGTTTTAGCCGTTGCAAAAAGAAAGATTAATTAAAATGTACATATGCCCGTAAAATAATGTAAACATTTCGTTTCGGTCCGTGTAGAAGAGTTTAAAGGAAAATTAATTTTAAAATGGCGATATTACGTGGACAAGTGGAATAAATCGAAAATATTATCCGATGTCGGTGTTGTTTATCGGTTGGTAACGTTATTTGACGAAAAAAAGCATAACGGGTAAAAAGTTTGTAATTTTTGTTTTTTTTTTATTCATTGTTTATCGCCAAATCCGCGAGTAGTAACTTATAAACAGCGTTTAAATAGTAACATAAAATAAATTTCCGAAAAACGATATAAACTTTCTCGATATCGTCAAAAAGCATTTTTTTTTATTGAAAATATTTCTCGATCTAGATTACACACACACACAGACACAATTTTGTTTTAACTTATACGTTCGTTTCGCCGGACTGTGTTGAAATGTATTTTACATATCAAATTGTTAGTTCGTTAAATACTTACGAACGAAACGAAATCAATTACGATACACGCTTGTTTCGTCCCAATCGTGTATAACATAATTCGAATATTTTTACGCTCGGCTAATAATCGTGCCAATTTCTCGATATTGAATATACGATATTTATTTAACGGTATACCTACTGTTACAAATCGATTGGTAATTATTTTCCGAAACCAAAAAAATTCCTAAAATCGCAAATAAGAATATCGTTGTTTAATGTTCGTCGCTTAATAATAATCATACGACGATAATTTTCAAACGATTACGAGCGAACGCTAGAAATAACGAGCGTACGATTTTCGGTATTCGTTTACGGTTCGCTCAATTTTCCCGAATTTTATTCCCCGTTTGTTTCGAATACACCGTGGTCGAAGTTATAAGCAAACTCGACATTATTAATACAACACCAGAGACGAACGAATTTCTTATTTAATAGTTTCAAAGTATAATTTTCACGTGTAGTAGTCATTGTATCGTCGACCAATGTACATTTAGACATATATCCTACTTATAGAAGCGAAACAATAAAAAAGCGCCCTCGATATTAGGATCTAAAATAAACGAATATTTAAAATGACCACAGACCCGATATATTTTGTCTACACCAATCTACTAGATTCATAAGCCTGTCGAAATCGAAATCTAAAACGTCGGCAAATAAATATTAAAGGTTCGCTGGTTAAATAATTATAGTTATTTAATTTATTAAGAAAATAAGGATAAAGTGAAATACTTTGGGTAACGGTGTTGTAGATATAATCGATATATTCGCATAATATATCTGAAAAATTTAATACGTTTATCCAAACATTTGTCTCGCGTAATCGATGGTCTTTAATACGTTTATCGATTAAATACGAAAAATACCTAAACAATAATCGAACGTATATTTATTACGAATACATCTAATACCGGTAATGTCGAGTTAAAATGAAACTACCTTTGTCTTTCCCACTTGTCATTTCTTTGTTGACTTGAAAAAAAAACGCGCGTTTTTTTAGTTTCCATACTTTACCCATTTTTATCAATCAGTCGAGCCTAATATTTTATATATTTTACGTGCACCAATACGCCGTTTGATTTTTATACGCATTCTTATTGGCGATGTATATGCAAGGTACGACTACTAAGCACCTTCGACACTATACGCGTTTTGATCGCGATATTTCGAACTAAAAATAAATTCGTTAATTTCTAAGACGTAATCGTCGTGAAATCGTTCGGGAGAGTTGTAAAAATTAGGCGATAACGCGGACAAAGTTCTAATAAATATAACAATTTAGGTTTTCGCGGTCCTCCGCGTCCAATATCCTACCGCTACGACCATGGTTACCACTGTCTAATGGACTAATCAAGACAAAATCAAGAGTGATGACCAGAAACGTTTCAAACTCCTTTAAATATACAGTATCGACGTTACGGCGTAATAAACGTGATTGTTATGAGAGGCACAGCATTTTTAAACGAAACAGTTTGTTAATGATTTCACAACAGCGCGTGTACGCGAAATTGCCTGTTATAGTATTATCATCATCGATTTCGTTTAGTTCTTGTTAGACAATTTTACGTTAAAATAACGAACCGACGAACAATTTACCGAGTCCGGTATCGTAGTGAGACCAACTACGTTGTGTGGTTCAAAGTGTTGGGCGGTGGAAACAAAAATCGAGCAGAAAACGAGTGTAGCCGAGATAAGAATACTTAGATGAATGAATGGGGGGAGGGGGTGACGAGAGAAAATCGGATAAAAAACGAATATACGTAGGAGTAACGTCGATTGTGGATAAGATGAGGGAGAATATACTTAGATGGTAATGTTATGGAGAAAACTCGGAAGCAGTAAGAACGGCTATGGAATTGAACGTTGAAGGAAGAAGAGGAAAAAGTGGTCGAACGTGATCGAGTGTGAAATATGAGGGCCGCTGACGGCGGGGGTGTGCGTGAATGATGTGAGAGATCGGGTCGAGTGGAGATTGAGGACCAAAGTGGCCCATCCCGAATAGTTGAGGCGAAGAAGAAGTAGTTTACTGAGAACAAAATCGCGTAGTTTACACGTTTAATAATGATTATCGCTGGCGATTTTGATTACGCGCCCGTATAAAAAGCGCTTAACTATATTCGCCGTGAAAACAACGCGTACGGAATAATGTGCCGACGCGGTATGTCGGACTCGCGTAGCTGTTAATTTATCGACGAAAACGTGTCCGATTACAACGATTCGCTAAATGTTTAATAGTAAAAATACATACGGTAAGTGAACGCGAATTTGAACGAGTCCATTCCGTTAATGTGGACTGTATATAATAACAAGGGCGATAATTAAAATCCGGTAATACTCAAACGGGTTAGGTTTGGAAAATGCGTCGTTAACAAGTACACGCTTATAACGCGGCCGCGAATTCAACAATTAAAATAAACTACGAGTAGCGTTACTACGCAGTTTTCGTCGTCTAATTAATAATGCGACGGCTATATCGATTTAAAAACGTACGGCATATTCGACGAATATGGACGAATAATTGTGCCGATAAACTTACGTTTAAAATATCCCAGTATGGTAGTTTGATCTAAACGATATATTACCCGTTTATTAACGAACGTAGGTAAGGTCGAACGACTGTTCGAATAAATCGATACCATATATATACGTTCGCGACATTATATCGATACTATTTTAGCAGCCGACGACGTTTTTCCTACATACGATAATCTATTCCGGTACTACGGGAATACTTTTCGAACTTAATTGTACGTTAATTGTTCGATTACGCGTCGGCCGTTTAATACGGACATTTATAAATACTTAACGTTACGCGGTATTATTGAACGTGTAATAAGCCGATCGATGTACGTACATATACATTCTAAAGCAAAACGAACACGTGTATTAGTGACGATTATAATATCGATTAATTTTATTACGTATTTCAAAAACGGTAAGTCGAAACCTGATTGGCAATAGTGTTTTGGTCCTATTACGGAGTTAGGATCTGACGGCGAAAAAAAAATAATATTACAACGATTTTATCGTCCAACGCCCTAATACGGCGAAGGCAGCGAGCGGGTACTTCCTTAACCGGACGCGTGAAAAGTAAATTCCGACGATAATATCAAACGGCGCCGGTTTTCGTTACGGAATAACAATTGTTATCGTATCGTCGTTTCTGGTCGAAAACGTTGTCGGAAACGAATACGAGGGTATCGAACGGACTGATAGGAATCGGTATAATAATAATACCGGCGGGGGAGTTAATAGTTTATTTTCGCGTTACGCGCCTTGCGAACAACTACAATAGTCGTGTTCGTAATATTCGTGTAAACATTATTAACGTACCGATAATTGGTAAAAAGTTTGTATGAACATACGTGTTGTATGCTGCGGCTATTTCTAAAGTATTTTATAAATTAACGTTTTAATAATCGTATTCGTATCTTATATATATAATTTGAAGGTTGTGTCTTACATAAAACTACTGTCGACGAATAAATCGTATTTAAATATAATAAAACGCGTTTAGCTTTTAAAATTCGAATTTACTACGTAGACAATCGATGTAAACGTTAGTCGTCGGTATAATACGTGTTTTCGTATTATTTCTGGGTTTCCGATTCAAAACAATCGGCATTCGCGCGTTTATTTCATTGCGAAATACGCGCTATATAGTTCGATGAAAATTCGACTATTCAAATATTTTTTTTTTTTATCGTAACTCGTTCGACTCGAGGTCGGTTTTGAAATTAGAATACGGAATAGAGCGTAACTTACCGTTTAAATTGCCGCCGAAAACTTCCGAGAAGAGAACACAAAAAACCAATTATCAATGTTTACGCACGCGTACCAAAAAAGGTATACAATATATTCAGTGAACGACGCGACGAGGTTATTCGGACGATTACAGTGTCGCCAAAAACACAAAAACAAAAAACGTTTCGTACTCGCGAAGCGAACGTGGCGAGCGAGAATTTCAACAACGAATTTTCTAAATTTGTAAACGACGTAAATTATTATGTACGTATTACAGCTTTACGCGCAATTCTTAGTATAATCGTCGATCGCGTTTTAATAAATGCTCTTTTAAAGCGAACGCAACCACTAACGTTGCCAATTATCTAAATTAGTATACAGCGTAAAACGTTAAACGCATTTTGGATTTAGTTACGCTATTTAATTACGACCGATCGATACGCGCTTCCAAATATCACGTCGTATTCCCGAGTAGAAAACGATCGCTTATTCGGGAATACGTCACGTGATTGGATATCATAAAGTATAATTTATTCGGAAAAACGTTCGAAATACTCACTTTTGAAGTAATATCCGTTCGTCACGGCGGTTACTGGGTCGCAATTGTCTAAATCGCGTGCACAAAACCAACCCTCGATTATAATAATACGAATCGGTGACCTAAATAAAGTACGTACCCCCGTAATTGGCTTTTCTTACAATTTCTAGAAAAACGCGAAAATAATTATATCCCGAACGCCAAACGCGAATGTCGTGAACGGAAGAAAGCCACAGTTTTCGATTACCGTCGTTTTCGCGCTTAATACGAACATTCGTTTTGCGCGTCGACATTCCAACGGAGATAATTTAAAATTTCGTACGAATCGTGTACGAGTAAAACCAACGACAATATGTTCGTTTCGTAGTGGCCGTGTATCGTAATTCACGCGAATAGCGTTCGTTTCCGTGAACTCGTACGCGACGGTGAGGCTTATTCGAATTATCGTTAAATAGGTTAGTTATTCGTGACTAACCTTTACACCTCGGCCGCCTGCTTTTCTCCGTTATGTAATGAAAGAAATCTAGGGTAATAAATATTATCGTCAATATTCGCGATAGCGATTATTCGTGGGCCGTCGTAAACTCGAGTAATATACAACAACGGCGGCAATACACGTTTATTATGACCCGGGAGGCTCGTGAATAGTATCGTACCGGCACGATCTGTATATTTGATCAAACCAAACGCGCTAAAGGAACAACGAAAATTACGAATAAATTGTTCGGTTATCGCGATGGAGCCAATGGGACCAAAGTAAACCGTGTGTAAGCGTCCTCGTGGATATCGTTTCGTCTACGTTTACGCGCGGTAATTCTTTCGTCGGTTGCCGAATATGTTTACGGCGATTAGTATTGTCGTGACCCACGTGCGTTGGACGTACGCGCCGACTATTCATTTTGGACAACGCGACACGTTTAGAGCGCTAAAACCCTTTGGATATTAGAAATCGTTAAATACACGTGTTCGAAATGAATACGTACTATGTATATTCTGCAAACACCAATTTAACGGGTCTAGATGATTATTTTCCCTGTAATCTAAACGTACGGACGGTTTTGTTTAAAGGCCGATTTACCACCGATATACCACCGATTTTACGTAATAATAATAATAATTTGTCACGAAAATTTTCGATTAGTTGGTAAAATATGTGAATTCAACGACGTGAAACGTACTCAAAATGGCCGCTTTATGGAGATCTTCGAAGTATTTACGTAAATAATCTAAACGAAATACGCGATTTTTATTAACGCCGATTCACATAAAAGCCCGTCTGTTTATGAAAATGGCCAGTATATTTTAGGGTTAAAAAATAATCGTATATAGGTAAATATCGCGAGAAAAAAATTTACATTTGTTTTGGCCCTCTGTCATGTTGTACAAAACTAAAACAAAAAACAAAATGAGACGAATTTCGATATATATATATATATTAGAGTTAAGTTTCTAATTTAGTCGAATTTTCCGTCCGCGCTTTTTATCAATTTCGATGTACGCGCGCCACGTCGATAGTAACATTAGACTTTTCTGACGAATAGCGTCCCTTTGAAAACGTCGGCATCGCTAAGATCAACGTCAACATAACTGCAACTAACTAACATAACTCGAAACGATACGTTCACTTGGAATTATATTAGGCGATTATAATTTATTTCGTATTTGTTATCGCGAAAAACGTATAATGAAACGCGCGAAATTGAATCGATAGCGAATCGAATTACAAATACGCGAAAACACACACGCTGTGAGAATCACTTTGTTTGAATTGGTAAAATAAACGGAGAACACGATCGCTTAAACGCGAAAATCGACGTATGTTTGAGAAAAATTTCTTATAAAATCACTCACGTTCACGATATATAAAATCGAACGCTTCTACGCCAGTGAAGTCCCCTATATGGAATAAGCGAGTAGTTTAAAATATATATATACTGTATTCGGATAGCGCTAACGTATATTTTTGACGCGAAAAAGAACTACGATTCCAATATGTTTACGGCTGAAGTCATTATACTGTCATAAAGTAATTCGAAGTATGGTCTTTATATCGGAAAAGTATCGTATAACTAATTTTCGAACGCCGTACGGTATTTACGTATTTATCTGAAACCGTCGCGGCGACCGGGCCGCGAAAAAACGTATCTACAATTCGAATCGCCGAGTGATTAAGGAGAAAGGGAACACTCGGGACACGTAAAAGTTTATTTGTCCGCCGACAACACGCGACACTAATATCTGGCTGAAAACGCGAGCTGGCCACCGGTTTAATCTTACGGAACGAAGGGTGCCGACAAGAATTATAACTAATTCGTTCGATACGGCGACCACGGGCGAACTTTCCAAGTTCGTAAATTATTTGTATTATCGCTCCGACGTCGGGTTAAGCGTATTCGTAAACGACTAACGAAATAACATTGTTTAATACACAAAAAGTAATAATACCCGTACACATATTTATATACGAATAGTATTTAATAACGAAAAATATTTTACTTTTCAAGCGCCGATCAATGTCGTAATAAATATCTGTACGGCGATACTTACTGTTTAAAGGTCCGAAATTTGAAATTTGATCTAGACGACGGTTACGTGATAAGAATTTAATAAAATAGTTTGGAATAAAAACAAAAACGTTTAATAACGACGGGTAAACGAATAACAAATAGCGTATTGTCGGGTAATAATTATTATTATATATTCGATCTATAAGCGGACGGATGGTTGTGCGAATAGGCGTAATGTAACGAGAACGCTTTAGGCGTGTGTCGGTACGTAACAACGAAATGATTTCGAAGCATACGTAAACGGTCGCGTTTACGGGAACGTAAAACACGGCCGTCGATAAAAGCGAAAACGTGAAAACCGCCCGGGGCCGTTAAATATTTGATAACGAAAAGGCGATTTCGTTTTAAGCCATTTTCGCTACAGTTCGCCATTCCCCCGCGTTCGCTGCGGATTGTAATAAATACACCCACACGTCCGTCCGTATCGTAGCGTTCGCGAACAATTAATAAATGATCGACGTTCTTACCCATGCATACTAAAGTTAAACGGACGAAAAACAAAAATTAAAACGTTTCTCAAACAATTAGTATCGTTATTGTTACAATTGTCCGTTACGAATCACGGCCATGTCGGCGGTATTCGGGAATTTTCGTCGGACGGTCGTTTATTTTCAAGGTGTTTTCGTATGTAAACGGTTTAGCCAATTGTGGCGGTTCCGGTATATATTTCGGCGGATTTCGTTTCCGTCGACGAATGCCGGGCTAAAGAAACACGAACGATAGTTCGGTGTCGGACGAAATCATTGTACACTATTCGACGATACCGCGAATAAGTGCGTACGCGGACGTATATAAACTATGTATTCGCGTCGCGTTAATTATCGGACGATTCGTGAACACTTGTATAACGAATTATTGCCACGGGCGTAGACATTATTTCGATATACACGCGAGTTAACCAGTTTCAATATAGGGACAAATTTCAAGGCGTAACGTACTACGAACGAAACCGCCGATTACATATTCTACGGAATTACTGCCGTATGGTCGCGTATTTTTCGTTCGTTAAATATCTAAGGCACTTACTGCCGGCGTTCGATTTTCCGTTGTTGGCGATAACCACGACGATTACGACGACGAGCGGCCAAACGCGAACCGCTTTATCCGAAACCGTCCCCATTTTCGTTTCGGTGGCTGGCAATTTATAATTTCCGCTCGATCGAGTGCCGAAAATTCGTGCACACACGTATACGAATATTCGGTAGGTGATAGTTCGTTGAAATTAAGCCCCGAACGAAAGCCGGCGATGATTGTTTAGTTGAACAAATATGGGTAATTTACACGCTGTACCAATACGCGCGTTCGTCGCGGATATCGACGAATTGTTTAAACTGAAAAAACAACCGCCGCCCGGGAATTAAACGGGAAATTGTACGCGGCCGTTCAATCCAAATCGTATAATCCGAACGAAGCGCTCCCGTGTATTTATTATCGACGGCGCCGGGCGAACATTTTTGTCCCGAACGAACCGCCCGTTTTCGGTGTGGCCCTTTAGCGATGCGTACTACATTAGGAAATGCGAACAACGTTCGATGATAAACTCGTTTCCGATTGATTGTACCGGTTACTACCAGAAGAAATTTCTCCGGAAATCACACGCGCGTATATTTTCGCGCCAATCGTTTTCGTTAATACGACGAAATACCGTTGACGAATAGCGTTTGTTTCGTCCTGTAACCGTTTTCGCGTCCGATTAGCCTTCGTACGCGATCGGACGACCGCTCCTCGCTCCGCCGACCCACCAAACTATGGGCGAAACGCTCGTCGAATCGCCGTCGTCCATCCACCGCTCGTACGGGCCCGCGACATATAAGTCCGACATAGTCGCTAGTAACGCCGCACGCCGGCCGATAAATATTTCGTACGTTACGTATCGTACGAACGTGTACAGCGTACGTGTCGTTCGTATCGCGTACGAACGCTTATTGGTGTCGCAGAAATAAATTCGACCGTCTCGCGTTCAAAAACCCCGGACGAATAACGCGTTGGAAATATCGGCGTCGTCCGTCGACTATAGTTACGTACGTAACTCCGCGACTTTTATACGCGAAAACCGCCGGGTAATTCTAAGTATCGTTTTTGGGTTTTTTCGAAAACGTTCGACCGAATTTCCGCTCGGCCAGTAACGTTCCGGAGTTTTAAACACACAATCCGATCCTAACCTAAGAACGCTAATAATAAAAAAAAAGATTAATAAAAAAAATTCGGTCGTATCGTGTTTTTCTGATAGTTAATTCGCCGTTACTTTACGCAAATCGTCCAACCTATGATCGAAGTTAAATCTCGAGAAAATGTGGTTTCGAATAAATACTTGTAAATACATCGTCCAGATACTATTTGCTTAGATAATTAAACACTGTCCGTATGTTTATTGTGTATGCAAATTGGAATTAAAACTCGCCGGTTCTATCCGACTTTATATGGCGTAATATTTCGTAATATTATAACTCGACAGATACGATTTATCCGTTTAAGGTTTGAACGTCGAAGAATAATGATTTCGATTTTACCATCGGCGCGTGATCAATTACTTACTCGGTAGCTCGTCATTAACTAAGGTGACGCTATAACGAACTCGGTACATTTGTAAATCGATTATTTATTATTATCGCCTAAAGTCAAATGTATTACACAATAACGAAGCGGACCGACCGCACGCCGCAATATTGGACGAGCATTTACGAGCGATATTGTTTTTAAAAAAAGGGGAAAAAATAAGAATTACGGAATATTACGACGATCGCGTCGAAAACGTAATATTCGGTTAAAGGAATTTTCGAAAAATATCGTCGCGACGGCGGAATTCGTGATTAACCGAACGACGTTTTTACTTCGCCGGTACGAAATGGAATTGTCGAACGTTTGTGTTTTCGATTCGATTACAAGTTTGTAAAAAAATTTTCGGGTAGTTTTCATACCCACGTCCATCCACCCTAACAAACACGGCGACCGAATGACGAAACGGTTTTTAATTTTCACGAATACTTCGACACCGTAACTAAATATAACCGCTGTTTCAACCGTACGTCAAGGGAGGACGCTCGTAATCGCTACAACCGAAGGTGACGATTAAGTCACCTTGAATCGCGAATCGCTACTTAGCAGGTACGGATCGTACTCGGTACTTTACTATTTTCCGTCGTTTCAATTTGTACGATACACAACGTTTTGGTCCAATCATCGCCGTTTATTTCGCGTCCCCTTAGAAACGTCGATAATTCTCGAATTTTACGTAAATAATAACCGTATTATCCAAAATCCTTTTAAACGAACCGATTATGATAAAAACGAACAAATTAATATCGAAAATGCCTTCGTGCATTTATGTACGTAAGCGAATTCGTTTATACTTGACGATCGAACCGAATTTATATTTTTGAAGAATACATTTTCGTCCGTCGACATAACCGCGGTCGAAGTACGCTCAGATTTTAATATTATACCGCGGCAGTTGTAACTGGTTACTTATAGGGACTGTCGGTCCAATGTACGCAAACGAAATTGTCGAACATTCGCTAACTAATTAGTCGGGTTAAGTTTAGAATGAGAATCGCGTAATTCGAATCGCGGACGTTCGAATCGTATTTACGCAATATTCTATCGACAAACTGTGGCGATCGTGTAACGGTCAAAATACCCACCCTCCTATCCGCGGTATCCGTACCGAGTTCAACTCTTATATTATAACCATGCCGGCGTAGGTATTACGTAACGGAAATCAAGCGCGGTCTGATCGTTGGAAAACGTATTTACGTACTTAAACTTTAAATCGACGCGAAAAAGGGCGGACGGTGTCGACAGTGTTGGTAATAGACGAACGAAAGATCGTAACGAAAAGAAGAGCGTTTATTGATTATTATATCGCAGTAACATTGGCGCGCTTAAATTAACGTTTAGGCAAATACAACGGTTCGTTTATAATCGGCGAAGTTCGGACGTATTTTTGCGAATGTACGCGCTATTTTTAATCCAAAACGATATAGCGCCCGAGAGGAAAATATTAACGGACGTACGCAATAACGTAGCGGCCCGGAAACTGTACGCATCCAACACGTCCTCGAGTTCATTGACTGCGATCGTTGGGATTATAATAACGTGAACCGTGATTGTAGTCGTGGTCCGGTGTAAACAAAGATGACGGCCCGAAGGTATTCGGAAACGGTTGTTCCGGGCTAGGTACGGCTGATGAAAAAAAAATTGTAAGTTTATACGAATTAGTACGCACGATTGCGACGCGAGTCGAGAACGGAACACCGAGACATGACAAACTGTTTCGTCGAACACGGTACACGACGACAGTCCGCGGGTTTTTAATTATAATCCTCGCGAATAACGTTACGCACCGGCGTGTCCCGACGCTATTTACGAATAATAAACGCTATCGAAACGATTCGCGTAATTCCATTATCGAAATATTGAAAACGACGTTTTTTTTTTTTTTTGTTATATCCGCCTAATATATAATCCTATTGTTTCAACGTAAATTTCGTATTCTTTGTATCGATTTTCGAATTGTACGTTTCGGTGTTCATTCGGAACGTATTCATATATTTAACGAAACCGAACGTTATTTCGTCGTCGGGCGGTTAAACGAAAAGAACGAATTTGTTCCCGAATCACTTTCGTCACCTTAATCGCGCAAACCGAACGTCTTCGTCGCGTTCGTTATTACCTGGTTGATTGAGGTCGAATCCCAACGTGTCGTTGTAATCGATTTGTCCTGCTGACGGTCTAGATGCCGGCGGTTCGTCGGGAATCCAATACTCTTCTTGCGGGTTAAAATAAACTGAAAGAAAAGAACGTATATCGCTTTTTTCGGAATCGGTTCACTAAACGATGCACGAACCGAGCGCGTTATTCACAAGGCTGGATAATATTCGCGGACGGTAATTGACCGAAATCCTCTCTCGGCGTACGCGTATATGTATTCAAATTATTTTGAACGTTTCGAGTTTCGGTAAACTGAATCGTTGGATTACAACGAATATTAGTCGCGCGGTTTTATAAAGGCGATCAACAGAAGTTGATTTCAACTCAACCAATTTCCGTCAATACCTGATTGGTTGAGGTCGATACCACGGTGGTGTTGATTGACGTGATTGAGTTGACTATTCGCGTAATCCGACGACAACGGGAGGAGGGCATTGTTTCGGTGATATTCTTCGTTCATGCGAGAAAAACAAAATATCAATTTCTCTAGAGTCACTTGTCTACAATCGCGAAATTTACGAGCGGCAATTATTCGACCGGGTATCCTTCACTACGCGAAGTTAATACGAAGCCGGATAACGCTTTTATTAAAAATCGATTAGTAGCGTTCGAAAGATTTATCGACGAATTGTATAATTTACTATTTCAAGAAAAAAAAATAGTAATTTTCTTTAACGAAATCGCGGTTATTTTTCGCCCAGAAACGTATCGAACGTAAATATATTTAACCCTTCAGTGATAACGTGAAGAAGAATCCCGCCTGCGGTAACGTTGGGTCCAAGAGACCCAAGCCATAAAATATCTCCTAAGAAGAATATGGTCGTAACTAATTCAAAAAACTTAACGTCGTTCGTTAACTATTTTAATACGTTAAGTTTTACTATCGAAATGATAATTTTAAATTAAACAAAAGGTACGATGTTTACGCGATGAGACAATTTGTTAGGGTACAAATTATAACGACGAAAAAAGTTACGAGTCTGTCAGACCCAACGTTACCACTGAAACGTTGTTAATAAAACGTCGGTGGCGGTCTTAAAAATGTTCGATAATTAAAAGAAAACGGTCTACACGAACGTTAACGAAATATTCGTCGTCGAATCGAAAAACAACGGATCACGTTTGCCCGTAAACGAGAGTTGTCGCACGAATCATTTATCGTTACCGGGTTGCGAAATGCCGGTACCGAATTGGCTGACGTCGTCACCGATGTTCACTTGCCCTTGGACGGACGTACTTTCCGTAATTATACTTTCGTCGAAAAGAGAATCACAATACGCAATCGGCCCTATTAATCGGGAAGTGTCTGAAAAAAAATAGTTATCGTAGAGGCGCATAATTACAGACGAGCGAGATTTATTGGCAATTAAAAATTGTAAATTTGTACGTATTTATAGACCGCCTAAACGGATTATTGAAGTCGACGGTTTTTTTTTCAACACCGGCCAATCGTTAATGTTTCGACCGTCGAAGCGCTTCTCCATTATACAACGGTGAAAATCAATTACTCGACTTGATTCGACATTTTCTTCGACAATACGGTAAAAGTATTCTCGGGCCGCGAGCCGCGCCCGAGTAATTTTCACGAGTCAATTTTCGACAACTAAACGACTTTTCGCGAATATATCGACGTCCGTTACGATATAGGGAGAATTTTTTCGTTAAAATTAAAAAACGCCAACGTTCGTAAATAGAAGTTTTCTAAACTATTACGGCGAAATAAAACGAATCCGGCGCTTTCTATTGCATACGTAGTTCGCGCAATGCGTAGCGACGACGGGGTTAGGGTGTAAACGTATTTTCTCATTATTTCGGCGACCCGTCGACCCTACGCCCCGCGAATCCATAATTTACATATTCGGGAATATCCGTGTTAAACGTTGATACTTACCCATAACGGATAAAAACGTTTTTATTACGTAAAAAAAGTATTTTTTTATGATATCTAAAAAAGTACGTGAATTATATAGTTTTATTACGTTTATTATAAGCACGCTACTTAAAATCGTGAATGACCACCACCTCTCACTTTTCGGCGCAACGGACGTACGTCCGTTATTACGTTAAACCCAAAAAGGTTACGGCAACAATTTTGTTAAAATTCGAACGCCCGGTACCGTTTAATTATTTCCTATTCGGCTAAATTACCCGAAATATTATACGCGAAATGTTCGTTTCGGATCCACGTGTTCGGTTATCGGAACAAAATTCGTTAGTTTAAACAGTCGTAATTTTTATTATCGGATTATTAATAGAAACGAATTACGTACCAATTTTTCTCTTTCTAGTGCCTAATTAATTTTTAGACGAAAAAAGAAAACGTAACGTTAAAAACGGCGATTATAAAAACATCGTCTTAATGTTTCCTACCGAGTTTCAGGATTTACGCGACGGTATTGTTGTTTATTATTTACAGAATAATTTCTTAACTCGCGTTGACACGCCTCTCGCCTCGTAGAATAATACGTTTACTAACTCTTATTCGGCTATTCGCTAGAATCATCGTTAGCTATACTTGACAACGCCCATACCATTCGACAATACGCGATGTTTCATAAATTGGAAAATAATCCAAGATTGCCGATTTAAGGCGCGAGTTTTAAGTTAAAAGCGTTTCCCGCCGTTAATTAACTTTTCGAATATTATCTTTAAAAGAAACGCAATACCTATAAACGGCACTAAGTGAACTAAAAACGAAATGTACGTACAAAAAACACGAACCGTCAGTATAACGACGATTGGTTTATATAAATATATGGGCGCTATAGCTTGTCGTATTTTCCAAATGACCGGCGTTTGTTGAAAAATAATCTATTCGAATTTATATTCGAACGCGTTTAAAGTATACGAAATATAATTGAAATATAATTTACTCAATACGAAAAATATACGCTCCAGTCCTTGTTTTGAGTTGTCACTACCTAAAAACAAAAACGAATTCAATTTATACGACGGTTGACGTACAAACCAATATCGAATTTTCGTAGCGGACCTAATACGATAAACAAAATGGATTTCGTCGCCCTAGTATGAAAGAAATCTTTATTTAAAAGTATCTACTTAAATCGATAGTGATTATAAATAAATATTTAAAAAAAATTATTTCAGATAACGACGATGTTCGAATTTTAGTACGGCCTACGTAATAGAAAGTAAATTATACTATTTTCCTCGACGGAGGAGATCGTTTTAAAACTAACAAGTAACCGAGGGAGAACGGGTTTATCTATACTGTAGGCCGAATGATCGATTGTTCGGGCGATATATCGGAGCGTTCCAATTACCGAATGTGATCGACGAAAAATGGTCGATTAGGATTCGCGGAATATCGTCATTCCCGGTTGACGATTTCGCGACGTTCATTTACGTACGATAAATGCATTTACCTTTGAAACCGTATTGCGTCAAATATTCTAGAAAAAGTTCGTCAATAATTACGTTGCGGGGAACACGCGGAACAAGTGTATCGGGCTAAAGCGTCGGAAACCGACGACGCCCTTTCAGTAACCACGGTAAAGCGTCGATCGGTGTCGTTTCGCGGACTACGATTACGTTTTGCCGTTTTACCCGTCCGGCGGTCCGTCGGGTACCGCGAAAACGTCTCGTCATTTTCCGCCGCTTCGACGGTAAATCGCTACGTGCCGGGAGATTTATATATATATATATAGGCGTACACACGGACGTTCGACGCATTCGCACGTCTCGCGATTACGTTCGGATTCGTTTTACGCGCCCAAATCGTACGTACGTTGCACAGTAATTGTCACGGCCGGAACAGAAACGAATTAATGTTTCCGTTCGAACCGTACGGAATTCGCGTTTTTCGCCCCAAACGGTTATTCGAACGTGTCACGTTCCCCGCTTGTAATTAATTACCTTCGCACATCTGTCGTTTGACTTCGTCGTACTCGGACAACTGCATTTCTGGATGAATAAATACCGGTACGGTTGTTATTATTATTAATCCTTACGTCGCGCGCGCTACTACTATTTGTTTCTCTATCCGAAACGTACGCGGGACGCGAATGGCGGCCGAATTTATCATTTACTACGTATTTATACCGAACCGTATCTGCTTCGTCCTTCAGACGACGATCGTTCTGCGCGCACCGGCACGAATGTTTGAATGCGCGAACTTTTGGACGCGTTTAGCCGATTATTATCGGTATCCCGTACCGCGCGTCGGTTTCAAAATTATAAACCGTAACGATTGGCCCCTGCGCACGTTGCGCCGACGTTGTTTAGCTTTACAGGCGTCGTGACGACGAGATACGCGCAAAATCTAACGCGGAAAAACACGCGTATTTAAAAGTGATGCGAACCCGATATCCTTTCCAGACACCAAGCCATCGGGGCTTTGAACATATTCTCGTTGAAATCTGAAAATCGGACGATTCACTTTACACCGTACTAATCGCCCGGCTATTATCGGAGCCGCGTAATCTATTCGTAATAACGGCCGTCGAAATACGTACTGTAAACGCCCGCGTTGAAAAGCTCTACGAGATATTCTTGTAGGATAACTGAGGAATTTCGTAAATGTATTAGGGATCGTTTTTTCCCCCCCGTCGATCATACAATAGTTTTCGATATTATTGTAAATAGAATACGGAATTACGAAAGGCCGACATAATATCGGCCAGGTAAGATATCAATGTGGAGTTAATTACGTTTATTAGATCCGTTTGTGTTGGCGTTATCGACTAAAAACAAAATATGTAACGTTCTTTATATTAATATATATATATATATATAGGCCGATTTTCGTGAATTAGGCGGAGTTCAAAATTTTATAAATCTTAGAGTTACACGACGTACTTCGTGCAACGACTTAAATAAGTCTAGATTAAACAATGGGCAAATGTCGAGATGGTTGTAGCGGCAACTCTTTATATACATTTTTAAACGGTCAAAATTTTTCAATTTCGACGAATCGTATCAGTTAACCGGCACTGTCCTGAAGGTACTACTATTGTCGTATAACTTTGGCTATTCAAATTTCGAAAATTCGTGCTCAGCAAATTCCGTTTGAGTTGAGGTATCTCTTTCCTCCCCACCCCCCCCACCACAAGCTTCTCTTCTATCGCCCTATTCGAGTCGATGATTTTCGAAACGGTCGACTACGAAGGTTCGAAACTTTTACGAATGCGCAACGTCGACGGCAGATTTTAACGATGTGTAGCTAAGTACGGAGGTGCCGTGGTTGTTACGAACAATCGCGTAAGTTTTAACGACGACAATCGAGTTCGACGTTTACTTAACGACATAAATGAACGACGAAATTGCGTATTTGTAGAGTAATAGTGACACGAACAATTCGTAGACATTAAAACGACGTTTGCGTTCGATAATTTATCGACACATCGATGTGACGGTGATGGTTTAACGTATCAAATTATCGAGAATTACTTTTCGTAAATTTGATAAATATAAAATCGTTTTAAATCACTTACAATAGAACAGCGAGTATCGAAACGCGTCTAAACCTCCCATGTTTTCTAGTCAAAGAAACAAAAAAGTTTATTTAAAACACATTTACGCGTTATTCTTTCTCCACGGATGATGTACGATCGTTTATCGTTACTGTTCGCACGTATGTTTATCGCGTTCGATTCAAAATACGAACGATTTAAAATCGATCGCGTCGATACACAATAAAGTTGTGTTGGTTTGTAGGCGTCACAAACAACGATTGTGTTACATACCGTCCAAATGGTCTTGTTTCGTGAGTTCCGCTTGACGATTCAACGTATATAATAATCAAATTAGAAAACGAACGTTTGTAGCAAACGAATTAATTACGTTTACGATATTTCCTATACGCCACCTGCCGTTATTACCGGTAACCGCGTTTGTGGGTATATATATTTTTCGTCGGTATTAAACGGTGTCGATTCAATTTTCGTTCGTATAGAATTATAAGTTGCCCGATAACTCGAATTTAAACTACGTATTTTTGTCGATAATTATATACGCACGGTCGGTAGTGTTACATAATAAAACGAAGCATTCGGTGTTCTTACATTTACATTCTGAAACAAAACGAACGTTTTATATTATTAGTAATTCCTGTCGTTTTCCTTTACGCGTCAAAAATAAGACGAGACCTGTTTTACAATACAGAAACGGTCCTGGTACACCGGTAGGTTCTAACAAAATAAAAACGAAGTTACGCCGGTGTCGATAATTCGTATAATCACGCGAGTTCCCCTTTAATCGGATTTCCTAAACACCGAGTTGGTGTATAGTAATAATGCGCGATGTCGAATAGTGTTCTAGTTATTATGTTTGTTCGACAATATTTCTCGTTATTGAACGACGGCAATAAACCGTTTGCTTTGTCACATATTTCGGGTGATACGTATTCACGACGTAAAACGGACGGTACGCGCTTAAAATTAAAATCAATTTCGCGACGTCGGCTTATTACGCGCCAATAGGATTTTATCGTTATATTCGCGACACAAATCGGAAATTCGTATTTGAAATATTCGCGCGAAATCGCTGTACGTACCAATGATTTGTATGAAGTTAACAAAAACGTATTCGTAGTATTTGACGACTACTTCTAAAATAGTAATTAAATTAAAAATTGGAATTAAATTAAAAGTTTAATAAATAGTTTTTACGATAATTTTAGAATATATACTACTTAGTATTTGTTTTATAAAACTACGTAATAAAAACGAATATGATAACGTTCGATACGACATTCGTAATATAAATAGACAACGTCGTGTTTCGAATCGAATTCAAACATACGGTATTGAAATAACATGATTTTCGTTCGAAATTGCCGAACGATAATAGTCGGATGTGGTTTATTTAGTTTCGTTCATCGAAAAGGTATTATATTCTCGAAGAACGTTAATCTCAATCAGTAGTTACTTCGTTTCGTCATCTACAGTCTTAATGGCCAGTTTTCGAATCAGGGATTCGTATATAACTTACGATTTATCCGGGTCCCTTCAACTTTTTTATAGAAAACAACGCCAATATTAAAAATTGTAAAATGTTCGATTATATGATATCGATAGGATTTCGATATGGATGATCATTCAAATATTGCGAAACGGTTACGAAACGATATACATATATAAAGCGACATTTTTATTGTCGACGCGTGTTGTTCTACAACGTTTCGGGAAAAAAAATCAAATTGAACGTTCGACAATATTAAAAAATAATTATCTTCCAAATTGGCGAACGATCATTTTAATAACATAAATGACCGTACGTACTTTAGAAAATGTTTACGTTAAAAAGATATATACGATATAATATGTAAAATGTACGGTACAATGAACGGTAATTAATTTTTTCATATTTGTTCTCGATATTTTTCTTTCATTTACTATACTATCGAGATTTCGTTTCGACGACGACGCGGTTTTTATTAGGATCGTTTAATAAAGCTGGAAAATGTGTTTAGCGAGCGAATTTAGCTAATATCGGTAGCGACGTCTCTCAATTACTATCGAGTACACGATGTTAATTACGTTTCATTGCGCTTTTCGGTAAAAAAGAAGAACCATATTATTTATCAGTTTATTTTCGACGCGTCTCGCTATATTCGTAAACGGCTCGATAATCATTATTAGTATAAGTACAATTTTCTTTCGAAAATACTGTCGACGGTAATCGTTCGAACCTCACCTCTATGGTAATATCCGTTTGTCACGGCGGTCAGTACGTCGCCGTCAACTAAATAACGAATTCCGGGCGAAACGCAATTAATAACCGGTCACACGAACTGTGACAAACGCAACGCTCCGTTACGTTCGGCACGTTACAATCCCGTCGTTATTAGCGAATCGATAAAGATCGAACCGCCTTAATGAACGAAAACATCCATACCTTCGTAACGTCCTTTTATCAAATTACCTATATTTAAGTTTCGCCGTTTTGAGAATATTCATTTGATTTACGCAACGTAACGTACAATGTTCAGAATGCGTCGATTCCGTTGAAAATTAAGCGACGTTTGTTTCGATCCGATCATAAATAGTTCGTATCGAAACGTCGTGGTTTTTACAGTCGTAAAATTACGTGAAAATTTACGTTTTAGGAATATTTCAATTTTCCAATATTTATTTATTAGTCGTAAACTAACTTCTACACGCTTCCTGTATGTTGTCAGCACTCACAGTCATATCGAAACCTGTACGATAGTTATGATAGTTTCGTTATGGATGAAGAACGCCGTACGAATATTGCGCGACGATTATTCGATGATAAAAAAAGGCGCGCCGAACGATAGACGATAGGGAGGTACACGGAAATCTCGTCGACCGTCTGTTATTTTCGAATCGATTTCGAGAGCGTCCTATTCGTCGCGCGATCGGCCGTTGCCGTTGTATAATAACGAATTACGGCCTATAATTAACGTGCACAATAAACGAACGTACGATTTGCCGTTTGACCGATTGTTTTTGTTCGCTTTTTCGCGCGCATTAAGGTTACTACAATGTCGATGTCGACATTCGTTTTTCCAATTAAAACCCGCTCCGAACCTTCGTATTTACGTTACACGCGGAAATACGTCCCGAGACAATTATCTTTACGCGTATTCGAAACGCATACGAACTTAATATGTGATCCAAACACCAATCCATTGGTCTTTGAAGTGTGCCGGGTCTGTAATCTAAAATCGGACGATTCCGTTCGGAAGTGCGTCGGTTTTTACGCACGTCGGTATTAGCGAACGAACGAAATAAAGTTACAATATACGTACTCAAAATGCTCGCCTTTAAGAGGTCTTCGAAGTATTTACGTAAGTAATCTGAAAAAAATGGCGCGCTATTTATTTTATGGAACCGATACGCGTTTGCCCGCGTCGTTCAATAATAATAGGCCGTATACGATTTTTTTATTAAAGAAATCGTCGTACGCGAAAATCGTAACGGTGAAATTCGCCCGGTTTGACCGAATCCACGGGCATTTCGCGATGCAAACGCGTACGGCGACGAAATGTCGACGCTGGACGAAAACGCGGGCGTGGCACGAACAGGCGATAATAATGAATACGCGTTTGTCGCGTACACGACGGATTTTCGAATCATTTTTTTTTCGTCCTCGACGTGTTTACCGGACGATCGTCGCCGAGTCACTTTTTTTTTGGTTCTACGACGGGACGACGATTAATCAAAGTCCTATTGTACCTGCCTAATAGCTTTCGCGCCATACCGACGATAACATAATAGGCGCAATATTGCGAAAAACGTTTAAATTACATTTGTCCCTTCCGCTTATCCTGTACCAGTTCACTGTAAAAAAGATAAATATATTAATCGTCGTATTTTTTTAAACTTCGTAAAAGAAACAATAATCTACGTGCGTTTTGCAGACGACGGCCCGAAAATTAACGCCCCGAAAATTAACGCCCCGTAGAAGGTAATTTCGAATTATTTCGAGATTATTATTTCGAATTGACCGTCAATAAACCGTTCGGCTCAAATCCAAATTGAAACTACACGTCCATTTTTTAAATTATTTTTCGTATTTTGTTTTCGTTTAGTGTAGGAAAATTCTTATAAAGTCACTCACGTTTACGGTACGCGTGTTTTAATGCCTCTGTATTAGTCCAGTGTTCTACCCGGAAGAAAATGTTATAATAACGTAATTATTTCGCGTTAGATGTTCACAATTATAAACCCATTTGTTATATAGGTACCGATTTACGGGCGTGATACTTATCGACGGATATTCAAAACGCGAATAATTTATCGTTGTATCCGTTACCATTAACCGTGTTTCCGAATTATATTATAATTTCAAAGACGTACTTAGATTGTTTATTTGACGACGAAACGCCGTTCGACGTTTTTCCGTTTCCGTATGGAAGCGTCGACGGGTATTTTTAGAAAAACAAAAACGCATCGCCGTCTCGGTAAACGAATCATTGTACGATAATACTTACTTCTCATATGCCCGTGCTCGGTCATTTGATCTAGACGACGATTGTGCGTTTATTATTTAACAATCGCGAACGCCACGGACGACCATTCGACTAGGACGCCGGGAATTCGTCGCGTTCGTACGCGACGCGTATTTTATACTTAATATCGAAGCCGTCGTCGTTATCGATTATAATATTGGACGGCGTCCGAGTATTTCAAAATTAAACGTTCGTCGGGTTTATTTTAAAACGGCGGTAACGCGTTGAAAACGAAAAATGTAAAATTTATCCTCGGAACTCGTACATCGCTTTTATTCCTATTCGCGAAACGTATCTGACCTCACGAAACGGATTCAGAGCGTGTGGTGTCAAGTGTATTACTTTTCCAACGTTTCAATTACGGACGTTACACGCACTGGCGAATGAATAACGCGAATTTATCGAATTATTTCGAAAAGTTCGAAAATATGGTCGCGTATTATTACATTCGTGTTTTTTTGATACGCGAGCAGATTATGACGAACGCGCGTACTTTGTGACGTAATTACGAGGTTATATTCGTAGGTATCGGAAAGATCTATAATATAAATAAAATTTCGTAATCGCCAAGTCGAAGAATTTTTTAATTTCTTAAACAGTTATTACAAATGACAGCCGGGGAAGACGTAAGTTAATAAAAAAGGAACATCGCAACTTGTGAAACTAACAAGACGCCGTCAACTGTTCAAATATTTTCCAAGCAACACACAATAATGTACGCCGAACAATCTCTTTGCATTATTATTTCCTCGGTTGAACCATTTCCGATATGGAGCTTTGGGCGCAAATACGTTTAAGTTGCTTAATACATATTGGTCCTTTATATTCCATACGGATTATTAGCGAATAAATAATTACGCGTGAAGTATTATTGCGATTATATGTTTTCAATATACTTACACAAACACACTAAAACGAAATAAACGATTTTATTAGTTAGTATTTTAATTATACGGACGCCAATTAACGTTATATGTATTAACTGTGCAAATTCCGTAATATTTCCACGCGATTCTATTAAACTAAACGTAATTTGGTTTTTAATTTGGGTTGTTAATAGAACAAACGGATAATTTATAACTGATACATAATAGTTTGGTATCATTTCGTCCAAAATCGATATTATAGACGAATTATGGTAATTCATAAAATTTCATATATTTTATACGTTCGAACGAACGTATCATCATACTTACCGTTGGCGTTGGAGTTTTCCAAATTGCTTATAATAGTGATTAGGAAAAGAAGAAAAACGCAAACATATTTATCGGAAGTCATCTTAACAAATTTATTGTTACCGATCAACTAACGATAACTCTTTACTTCGAACGCCTGAGATTATACGAAATCTGGATGAACGTAATTGTATGTTTGCATTAGCAGTCGCAGTTGGCTACCGAAATTTGTTTAAATGAATAAACACTGCAAATTATACTATCGCGTTATATATATATTTATATAGGCCTTAGGATTAAACGAAAACGCACTTTTTTATGATTCGAAAAAATGTATTAGTGAATTGTATGGGAAAACGTATTAAATTATAATCGCGCGAAATAAATGACAGTTCGTATGACGATCTTATAAACACGACGATCAATCTTTTCCAAACTAAAGCGGTCTTACGTGTCGTTTGTTTATCGTTGATGAATCGCGTTGGACGAATTACGACTGTTTTTGGCGTTTCGCGCGTTCTACTAACTGATTGAATATTCCCGACGAATTCTTCGAAATTCGGTAATTACGCGAGAAATTAGAAACGGACGTCGTGTCGGTTTGTCGCGAAATCACGCGCCAAATAACGTAGTCGGAATAGCGGTGTCTCGCTATTAGCGACGAAGAATATTGAAATTCCGTTATCGTTCGCCGAGTACGAAATATTGTCGCGACATCGCCGGCCCATAACTTTGTACGATACGAAAGATTTCGGAGATTTTCGGAACACTTATCGGCCGCGACAACGCAAATCACTCCTGCGTGATTTTCACGCGAATCGATATTTGGCGCCGTAGCGGTGACATTTATACAATTCGTCCCTCTAAAAACTAATCCAGGGCCGAATATTAATCGTTGAAATAGCTCGAAAATGTACATATACAAATACGTATGTACCACTTTAGGTTGATTTTCCGTCATACACTACCTATTACTATACGAATTTTCGATTGTAACATTTTTCGCGAAATTATTTATTCGAATATTAAATAAAAATAAAATATTTAACGACGATTTAACGTTGCGATTGTCCGCCGATGAACTGTTACGTTTGTACCCGTTCGATATTTTCGTAATTACTTAGATAATATGAAAAACACTTACCGAGTTGCGTATTTTAAATAACATCCAGTGAAACTACGCAAGTTTCTGACAAGTTAACTCGATGAACATAAACGACAAATATAATTCGACAATCGCCAAAAATAAAAATAAACCGATAGTTTTATTCGCTAT
The DNA here is from genome assembly GCA_025469175.1 of Geopemphigus sp. TES_GeoC_2020. NCBI lineage: Eukaryota > Metazoa > Arthropoda > Insecta > Hemiptera > Aphididae > Geopemphigus > Geopemphigus sp. TES_GeoC_2020. Next base: position 16,574 of record JAIPRN010000535.1, on the reverse strand, counting down.
CATAAAACGCATTTTTATTTTTGTTATAATTACGATATCAACTAATTGATTAGGAAATATTGATTACCGTACAGTGAGACATTCGTCGTATTTATTTGACGTTTTTGTGTTGGTTGTGTTGTCACAACTTATCGCCAGTGTTACAATTGTCCCGCGTTACAATCATTCTCAGTCTCCCCTATACGAGCGTGTGTCGAATTACGATAAACGTATTTCTCGTGATAAAACACTATCGCGTGGATGTACGCGCATATACCTGTTGTCGTAAACCTTGGCCCGCGCCTGGTTTCGTACTTATAATCTTCTTTTTCCAAAAATCCCTCTCTCTCTATTATTCGTCCCGAACACGTACGTTTTCCGTCGACGTTCACGTATTCGTGTGAAATCGTGATTTCGAACCGTGTTCAAGTAGCGCGACGTCGCCAACATTCGTAGACGCTTTTTCGCGACGGTCGCCGTTATTATTTCGAGCGTACGTGTAACCTTTGCCACCTCGGCCGTGGTGGCGACGGCACATCGCGCCACGCGGATCGTGGAACGTCACCGTTTGACGAACCGGTTCAATACGGAGAGGTACGCTCGAGTACGCGATAATCGGGTAACGCGTGCGCGCTATCGTAAACGATTAGAAAAACACGTTATTCGAACACGTTTTTTATCGTTTTATTACGCGGCGAATTCCACGTCGGTACAACTGCCGAAAAAAAATTACCGTTTAATACGCGTCACAATTGTCGCCCCGTTCCGGACGAAATATTTAAACGCGTTTAAACCGCGGCGGCTCCGAAAACGGACGTGTCGAAAAATCTCCTCGTTCATTGGTTAGCACCGTCGGGATTATCATCGTAGTTATAACCCGGTGCAGACGTAGACTGATACGGCGGGAAGACGACGTTACCAGTATTGTCGAACAGCTCCGGGTTCGGTTCGACTAAAAATAGAGACGATTTTACGTAAATTATCGAAGACGAACGTATTTTACGTTCTTAAAACGTTTTACGCGGACACGAAACGACGTTTTTCAATCATAATCGTCGCGGATAGCGTCCCACTGGGCGTCTTCGAACGTACGAATAACGACTTAAAAATGTTCGTTACGATCACCACCGCGAATTCGTTTCGTTTTTCCTCTACGTAATTCGTCCACGTTTTTGATATCCGTATTTCGTCGTGAACGATTATTCGTCTACGGTCGTACGGCAGCGTAATTTCGAAATGTTTGTTGTCGACGGTTAGTCCAGTGGGAGGTGGGTTCGGGGGCGGAGCGAAATGAGCACAAATTCGTCGAATTTAACGAAACCGAACGTTATTCGCGCCGGTAGCTCGCGGACCCGGCGGTTGTACGAAAATAGGAAATTTTCCGCCACCGAGGGATCCTTAAACCGGGACGAAGCGACGAAATAATAATTTTCGGTCACCCGTCAACCGAACCGGACGTTTTTATCGTCGTCCGTTATTACCTGGTTGATTAAGATCGATGTAAGCATCACGCGGATTATTCGCGACGTAATTATATTGATTCTCCGCGGACATAGATTCCGGCGGCACGTCGATATCCAAATATTCCGCCGGATAAACTATAAGAAAAAAATATAACGTTTCTAGAGTCGGCGGTATCCTTAACGGGATACGAAACCGGACGTAATATTTCGAGTCCACCGAATGGGTTTTCGTTGTTATAAATTACCCTCAGGGGCCGCGTACGAACAATTTTCGCGTAAATATTTAGAATTTCGGTACTCTAGAAAAGTTTTCTCGCGATGCGTGTGTGTGTGTGTTTGTGTCTGTGGGTGTCCATCGTTGTTCTTAACCACACCAGTCGACGATAGTGGTCGCTTCTCTCACATTCCGGCAGTCAATAAACCGTCGAGTGCAGCGTTCGGTTATACATTCGTTGGTCGAATTGACGTCGAACAAAATGGCCGTCCGAAGTGATACGACGATCGTTCGCGTTCTACCGCTGGAACGAGAAACCGCGCCCCGGTCGGCGGCGTCACCAAAAACACGGATTTCCATCGACGGTTTTACGCACAACACCGGCGGGGCGACTTAAGTTTGGTTAGCGTCGGACCAGAGCGGGCGGCACCGGACCAGGCGAACGACGCTTCGCCATCATATTAGCTCTTTCCGGGCAACCGGGCGCGAATATGGTGGAATAACGTGTGTGTGTGTGTGTGTGTGTATGGGTGGATGCGTACGGGTGAATCAACGGAAACGCGTTTCCGTGCGCACACCGAAGAATAATCGTACGCGTTTGAGGCGCGCGAATCGGGGCACACGAAAAATACGAACGAAACGTGTTCGTTTATAGAGTCCAGTCGTCGTTACCCGATTGGTTTAGGTCAATAGCCAGCGGGTTTGGCGTGACGTATGGCTGTTCAGCGTTTCTTGGCGACGACGATTCGCCCCCTTCCGCGCAGAAATTATCTACGAACAAAATACAAAAACACCGTGAGAATTACGTCCCGAGTCGTCATCTCCGAACGGGAGATTTAGCGCCGTTGACCGACATCCAGACAACGCCTTAACCGAATATAGGCAAACGGGATAAACGATTAACCTGTTCGATTCGATAATAATTGTGACTCGATTGTTTCCGAATTGTCCGACATTTGAAAACGTTCTACTTTAATTCGAAATAATTGTTTCAACGACGAACAGTTTCTCTAATAGATACGTTAACTAAAGTAATATCGGGGAAACATATACGAATCGTCGGGAATATATATTCCACTGTCGAATAAAACGCGAATCGCTATTTTTTTATTCGAAAAATAAACAACACATATGCGTAAGTATTTGGAGAATTATTTACCTGGTTGCGGATTGTAAGTGGACAATTGGGAAACAATATAGGTAACGATTTGACCTTGAATGAATAAGCTTGACGGTGAATCGAGATTTTTATAGGGAGTACAATACGCTAATGGTCCTTCTAGTTTGGATCCGTCTAAAACGAACAAAGCACTATAGAAATATTAGTTTTCGCTACAGTCGACTAGAATAGCGAATAAATATATTCGACCGGGCGTACAAAATATACGGTTAACATTCAATACCGAATGCTGTCGTCGATTCGTTCGCGCAGTCACGATAATTTATTTATACCAATTTGAAACCGAACGATTATGTCGCGTACCGACGTGACCGCGTAATATTATTCGAAGTCGAAAATGCGACTGGTAATTAGTTGACGACGTTCAATCGCCTAAATGTGGTAAACGGACGAGCGGAGTTCGAATCAAGGAGACTCTCGTGCCAATTTTAAAATTACGATTTCCGAACATAGCGTATTTTTAGTGTAAATATATAGGTGTTTTCGGTCTCGAAACTGTCAATATCGTTTTATTATCACGCAAGTGCCAAACCGTAGGGGCCGTAACGTTTATTATCGAAATTCGAGCGTTTTATATAATTGCCGCGATAGGTGTCACAGAGAAATAATTTGCCCGTAAAAGCGAAATATCGGAATTCGACGTCGTAGAATAATATTCCATAATTTTAGTTTATAATCCCGAACGTTACTGTTGTCGACCGCACGACTTCATCGTTGTAGGGTTTTCATTAGCACGATGGTCGAAGTTTAATGTTATTATATATATATGTTTATCTTTGTGGTATACACAGTACATCGCTGTACTTCGAATGAGAATCGGCGGACGGTTTAATTTTGAACTTTTTCAATTGTCGTTTTTCTATCATATTTGGCAATAGTTCGACGAATCGTTTTTTTTTATACGCGACGATCCGGCGATACATTTATGTTATTATTTTCGCGATACGTAGACGTTACACTATAGACATTTACCTTTTACGTATTCGATACGTTCTCGTTTAATATTAGTACGTACCGATGTCTTTCAATAGCGTCTCCATCAAGTAAACGTGATATTTCTCGACCAACACTAGAAAAGTTTAACGATCAATTACTTTTTATCCGTCGCGACCGTTGCACAGTAATAATCGGCCGCGGGTAACTAAAGCGATTCGTCGGCTCGAGGTGGGCTGGCCACCCGAAAGGTGGCTACAACACTCGAAACATCAATATTAGAGGGTAATGTATCGTTTAATTTTGGAAATGTGCTACGCGCGACCGTACCGTCGTTGTAAACGTAACGGGGTTAACGCTCTACGCGCCCGAAATACAAAACCTCGAATAGCTATCGCGACGTAATTTCGCACTGCCTATCCTTACCACGCGCAGTTTGTGTATCGGCCCCGAATATTTTCGTAAAGGCGCGGGCCCCGTGTAAATATTGGTTATCCAATGCGTAGTTCCACTACGATTAGGCACGAACCCGATTTGCGTAATCCTGGCTACGTGCCTGATCATAAATTCAGATTATCACTCGTGTAACACCGCCCGATATATATAAACGGATTTATCGTAATCAGATACGGAACTCGGATCGGAATTCGATATAATAAAAATCGTCTACGTTATAATTAAATAAATCGAGAACAGCCGACGGCGTTTCGCGACTTTAAAAGTTTTCCAATTTTCCATTAACGCGTTCCAATAGTGTTAGTTATTATCATCGTAATATTCATTTCAGTCCGGCATTCGATCACCGCCGTCGAATTTTTAATATAGTTGTTCGTAATAACGTAAATAAATTGTACTCACCGTTGAATTGTCTGCCATTGCCTTTTCAATTTTTTACGAAACAAATAAAACGAATATCAATTTAAAAACGATAAAAAACGAACGACAAATATTTCGACGGATAGTACGATTTTCGGCGATTTAATAGACGGAGTTATCGAGACGTCTGTTGAGTCGCTCTTAAACGATTATAAATAATAATTATTCTATTTCAGTAATAAAATCCGTATCGTCGAGTAGAACAAATTAAAAAATATTTATTCAACTTATCAACGTCGTAGTAATTAACGAATTTCAATTTCTACAAACCAAAGTGTAACGAATTCACGAGGCGTATTAAATTAAACGTTCTATTTTAAGCGATAAATATTTCACTTTTATACGAATTCATATTAAACACTGTTTTTTACGCGAGTTCGACAAACGACGATACGTAAAATATTATCCGACGACTAAGTTCGGATCGAATTATTACGCCGTCCGTGTAAATAAAAAAGCGGAGCGTATTTTCTTTTTTGTCTTTTGAACTTCGAAAATATTCAAGAATAGTCGCTTACAACGAAACATGTATAATTTAAATACGCGTAATATGATTTAATTTGTACAGAATTACGGGCAAATTAAATTTACTTATTCGGTTAAATCCGTAGATTAGCGCATCCATGGCGGTGCTATTAACTAAAACGAAAATTTGAAATTAGAAAACGCCCATAATTGATTATAAATAGGTACCTAGCTTTTGTAAACGTCATACAATACGATAATATACGGATTTTTATTGTATTAATAGAACGGATTTCACCACACGAGTATGAAATGGATATATATATATATATATATATATATTTGAAAATAAGCCCTTTTTAATACTGATTATTTATAACAAAATTGTGCGTTTTAAATTCGATTATTATGGTTCAAATGTTCACACAAATTTACAAAATATGATAGGGCAATTAAACGTAAAGTTATTCGATTGCGTATCGGTTCGCCAGAAGATTTTCCACGTTAATACGTCTAAAAAAAGTCTGACTAAAAATAAAAATTAGTTAATGGTATTTCGTACGCACGATCTTTTCGTAACGAATAATATTTTAATTTTACTTTATTTTCAAAAAAAATTATTTTTTTAATTAAACCGAACGAAATTTAAAAAAATGTATATCTCCGTTTACAATTTAAATTAATTAACCGAATAAATTAAAATAAAATAAACGTAGGAAATGGGTAAATTTCAAAAGTTTTTCCGGTACAATTTGAGTAATAAAATATAGAACATTTTCATTCTTAGATGACGATGTTCACAAATAAAATTACTTACTACTGTAACCAGAACGTATTATATAATCTTAAAAATTGGGTCATTTTTAAACTATGATATTTTTACCGAAACAAATTGAAAAAACGTAAATAGGTTTACGTTACGTACAATTATATTGAACTACTAACCACGCAAAAAATAACTAATAAAAGTCTTTTTAAAAAAATTTAATTAAAAAACAGTAATTTTGTTGGGTTTACCTCGTATCGTTAATTTACGTAATAATTTATAGAATTTTTTGATATAAAATCAAAAATAAATTACCAAAAAACATAATCGAATTGTAATAAAAATATAGTCGACATTTTTACAAAACTCGCGTTTCAATAAATAAAAATTTAGTTTCGATTTCTTAGCGTGGCTAGAATCCTTAACGATGTTCTATACTTAAATAAACGATAGCGAGTTTTCTGCATAATTACCCTGGCAAACCTCGTTTATGTCACTTATATTATAACCGGGTAAGTAATCTATAATCATCGTTAATAATTGCTGTAATTAACATCGTACGCCTATCATTAAATGACAATCATTTTTAAACAGATAATAGAAACGAAGCACAGACACAAAAGGAGATATAATTTTAGAAGTTCAACGTCCGTATATTATTAACGTATTAATCGTAAATCGTTTGTGCCCGTCAATTCAAATCGCTCGTATATAATATTTACACGTTAACGTATTAAATACATCCTCGCAAGTAAGCGAGTTGTTTTAACGTGTTATTTGGTTACATATACAATAATTTAGTTATTCGTGGGATCCAAACAATAATATCAATTGTCGTGTGTTCGACTAATTTACGCTCGACTTAAATTTCACGTTTTTATTTTGGAGTAATAACGACGAACTCGTAAGGTGTCTTATAATAAAATGTACGTATTTAAAAATAATGCAAACTTAATATGTTGAGCAAACACCAAGCCATTGGTGATAGAAACTTGTTTTCGTCAAAATCTAGTAATCGAAGAATACCAGTTACGTATTTATTAAGTAGGCCATTAAATGTATTTAAAACGTGACAATAGACAAACATACCGGTAAGGGTTGCACTGAGAAGTGTGTGAAGATATTGACGGAGGAGTACTTAAAAATTTCGTAAATCTATTATGATCGCTTTTTTTCTATAATGGACGTATGAGTGTTCGATAATTGTATTAACGATATATCAAATATATAACGTACACGAAATATTTAGTTATTAAATTAATAAAGGCGAGAAATTACCCGGCATTTTTCGTTAAATAAAAACAAGGCGAATAGTCCTAACGTAGATAAATTACAGGCCACGTTATAATAAAAAATTATTTACCTTTGTAGTCTCCTTTCGTCACTGCATCGTCGACTAAAAAAGAGCATGTTTTCTATATCAATACGCAGACCCGATTTCGTTAAAAATATTTTTAAATTATATTTTACCTCGTGTCCTCAGTACACGATAATTAATATAACGGTTCTAATATTAGATGGCTGTATATACACAAAGCGCGACTAAAATCCTAAACGTTTTGTAACGCTTAACATCCAACCATTATACAGTTCAAACGTTCGTATTTCGGCACGTCCAATTGGTCGACCAGTTTTGTACTTCGCGTACTTTCGTCGTGAAAGTATTTACGAAAATCGAGGATTTTTTCACATTATTGCAATTGTTTACGTTCCTCTTCTAAACGTTCATAATTTCCCTTATTTCATCGCGGTCGATGTTTAATTAAAAAACACGAATCGTTTTCACTATCAACACAACAGTTCAATCTCTGTCAACTTACAGCATCAACCTCAATGTGTAACGGTGTTGTGAAAAGTGTACACAAATAATTGTTTATTTTCGTTTTTTTGAAAAAATTTGACGCTGATCAATTTACGACATAGAATGTAACACAATTTTGGACGCAATATCGATTATTACCGTAACCTTGATAGTGTTTTTTTTTGATACATTTTAGGTATATATCGAAATAGCGTTTATAATAATATAAATTTGCTAAATATAATATTAAATATTGCGTATCAAGTTACTTACTATAGTAATAGGCATATATAAACGCGTTTAAACCACTGTAGAATACTACACGGAGAAAATATTACGACGGTTTAAAATTTATGTTTGTTCTTAACGAGCGTTTAAAAACCGTTATTTATATAAAAAAAACTATTATATATGTATATAAGTTTGTTATACGAGAGAGCGAATATTCGTTCAAAATTTAAATATGTTACTTATGAATTCGATCGTTACAAGTAAAAAAGAAAAAGTTCCCTGTTTAGACTCGACAATTATAAACAAATGAATGTGTCCCAATACGTACTACTAATGTTTCCATTTACTGTAAGTTCACCTAAATGTCGATTCGACGTTTGTATTTACAGTTATTACCATAAATATACGACGACTATTTCGCTAGTAATAAATTACGTTATTTCATTCGTGCGTAATTTTATATTCGATTGAATATAATCGTTGCAATTTTGTACATCATAGTTGTAGGTATTATAACGAATAAATACGTTTAAATTATAACGTATTTCGATATTTTTTGGTTTTTTTGGTAATTTTTTTAATATATAACGAAATTGTCAGTTGGCTTTTAATACTCTTTTAATTTTCATATTTTATATAAATTATTATATAAATTTAAATAAATTTATATATATATATATATACTAAAAAGTATAACTTTAAATATAATACGGTCAATATTCTTACCTAAACATTCTAAAATAAAAAAATTATATTATTTTTTATTAGGATTTTTATTATTTTCTATACTTATATATATATCCGTCAATATTTAATTGATACCTTTTATACAAAAATCTCTTGGACCTAGTGCTTCGGAATTTACTATAAAAATAAATTAAGAATATGATCAACGTTTTACTTCAGTGATAATATTTATTAACAGAAATTTCGTATGTTATTATATTCCCAATACAGTTAGATACTATTCAGCATTAGATTGTATTATATATAGTCTAATTACATTTTACATAAGTGGAAATTCAAGCTACAAATTATCGCTGATATTTTTATTACGAAAATGATTAGGGTAAACTTTCGAATAATTTTCAACTCGACACACTAATCTCGTTTTGACCTCACATATTTTATATTAGACGGAACACCAAATCTAGTTTTTCAAATTTAAGAACTCGGTATACCGCGTTTCGTTGATTATTAAAAATCCGCGTTTATTGTGTTCGTAATACTCTTACTTAATTACGATACATACACACAGTTGGTAAAGCCGCTTCAACAACGTACTCGTAGTATAGTTTTGATATACCTAAAATATTACGTACATTTCCGTTAATTTGAATCTATTCCCCTTAATAACTGCGTGAAAATATACTTATAATTGTAGCTAATATCTTTAATACATTTTCCGCCTTAAATAAACGTTCTAATACGCGTGTTTGTGTGATATTACGATTAACATATTTCTCGAATATTCGTAAACGTATCGAAACTCCAAAGGCTAATTTGACGAATCGAATCAAAATCAAAAGTACTTAACTTTCACGATCCGTGTTTTTATTAAATTTAAACATTAGCTAAATATCGCTTATGAATGAAATGCGAGGTATACGTTAATCCAAATTCAATCGCGATCGATTAATAATTTAACGTTACATTCAGTATCGAAATGGTCAGTTTATAAATCGGCGTAAAATATAAAATATAACTTACGATTTATGTTGCTCAAAGAAACTTTTTTATTTTCAAAGGCAAAAAAAATATAAACGTTAGAAAGCGTGTGAGACTTACGTGATTGGATTATATAAAAAACCACTGATTCACCGATGTAAACGTTTAGATTTTATAGATTCCCCATATTCCACCACCTCTTATCGAGCAAATTTTACGCGTAAGAATGATGAAAAAATTAAGTCCCTTTAGTTTCACCGTTGATTCGCGTTATTCGTTAAACAGTTTTGGAATAATTTCGCGCTTATACAACAAGAAATTAGAAACAAATTGGATGTTCTAGATTGGCCAATGACGATTTTAATAAAACAATTAACGAATCACGGTAGAGAATTTACCGTACGACGATAAATATACGACTATGGTCAGGAGTGTTGAATACACTACTTTGCTAGTAAACAGTGTAAAACTTTGAATTCACTTTGTATACTTACGCTATTTAGTAAAAAGCGGCTTTATACGCGTAAATATTTTTGAATCGTTATATATTCAAAAAGGACGGAAAAATATAACGAATATTGTTCGTAAAAACAAAAATGTATTTCAGGAAATACCCGAAAATTATGCTCACCTTTAAAGTAATATCCATTTGTCAGGGCGGTTAATGCGTTGCCAGTAGCTAAATAACGAAATTCAAGAACGTTATTATTATAATTTGATCGGACAAGTAAATGATATAGACGACGTTTCATTAAGGGCCGTATATGACTATACGGCCAGTCGACCTTTAAGAATACAAACGTGTAAACAGATTATTTACCATCGTAATTTCCTCTTTGTAAAAAATCTAGAAATTCATATCGTCGAAAAAACGAAAATTTAAGAAAACAATTGTTTTTGAAAATAATTAATAAAAACAAAGTACGGTGTTAATTCGCGTGTTTTAAATGACGCGATAACTACATATTCACGTATCGAATTGACGTGTTAATAATTTACGACGGTGTTTTCACATTATTACGCGAAATTCTTTAGAGATATTTCATCCGTAAAATACGTAGTATTTTGTTACGCGTAAACTGACCTTCGCACACAATCCATTCGTTTCCTCCCACTATTTTTGGATAGTATTCTATAATAATAATCGTTACTGTCGTTATCGAAATTCGCAATAGCCAACGTAGTCAAATAATGCGCAAAAGATGTTACTAAAAATAAAGCGAAGACAATAACAACAACGTTCGAGACGTTTTATAGGCCGTCTATGATTACCGAATTCGTTACGAATTATATCGTGTAACCAATTTCTTAAGTCGTATGGTAAAATATTAAACGTAAATTACGTAACATAACGCGGTGTATAATTAACGTGTACAAAAAGCAATAATATCGTTCACTCGTGCACGTGAAGCCGGTCGTTTTTAAATGACAATATACTTTCAGGTTGTAACTTGGATCGAAAGCGTATTTTTAACGATTATAATTATCCCGTAACGAATTACTCTTAAAATTGATACCGAATAAAACTATAAAATCATACGCATATACATATTTAAAATTAACGCAAACCTAATATGTTTTGCTCACACCATTGCATTGGACTTAGGATACTGTTAGGTATGTAGCCTGAAATTCGTAGTTTCGGTTAGTAAAAAACGTTTTATTTTCCGTGATAATCGACAGATTTTTATCGGTTATTAAACGCATAAATGTATACGTACTTACAATGACGGTTTTGAAGAGATAGTTGTAATATTTAAGTAAATAAACTAGAAACGTCGTGTATTTTCCATTAATTGTTAATGAATAACGATGGGTGTTAACGAATCATATTTGAAGGAATAACATAGATAATCTTTGGTTATAAATACTTACTTTTGGATTTGCTAATTGTATTGCTGCAATTGACTAACAAAGGAGAATATATAATTAATCGTTCGTCTTATAAATATTATAAAATTTGTATTCGATATTCCCTCACGCGTGTATGTGTGTGTGTGTGTACACGTTAACACAGTAATCAATATTCGGAACGATAATCGAATGTCGATAATTAATATAACAAATATAGACGATAAGGGGAATTAATTTTCAATAACTGGGGCCGAATGAAGGTATACGAAAAAAATGTAATTAAATAGCGAGTATATTTTATGTTTCGAAATGTATTCAGTACGTTTAAACGTTCGATAATAGTATAATTGATATATTCTAAAAACGTATTACGAACAAGTGTTTTCATATTCGATTCATATAGATACGCGATGGAATATTTTCAAGATGTTACGAAACGACAATTTCTGTATAGTTTTTTATTATTATTTTTTTTAGGTCGTATCATTCGAATAGTTGGGCGTCAAACGGACGGGGTGGATAAATAGGGCAAACCAAGGAAAATGTTCGTCGTTAAGGATTCATTTTAAAACCTCTTTTCCCGATATTCGTATAACCGTCGAACATTGTCGGACGGTATAATAACGTAAACATATTCCGAATTATAACAACGCGGTTTCGCTTTATGAACGTTCTACGTGAAAACGTCGGCGATAGTTTGACGGTCGCGCACAAGGCCACAGATACACCAAATCCAACGATTGATCACCGTAGTGTGAACGTGTAGTCTCCGTAGGTTGGGAATGCGCTCTTATAAGAAGTATAATACGGACGAAATATCCACGATTTATTTATCGTTGGAAAAGATTTACTCGATATCGATACAGATTTATCGTGTGAAGAAAATCCTGCCGCGAGCGAGCTTATATTTCTACTGTTTTATTTTTCGAACGTCTCGAGTTGTGATTTGATACTGCGCGCGTTGTATCGATACCGATACGTGCACAAAAAGAAGATGTAATAATTGGAGTACGCCTTGAAAATTATTTACGTAGCTACGGTCAACATCAAACTGTAATTAACTAACCAGATTCCATTATAATCGCGGACGTTTAACACAATAAATTTTATAATAAAAACGGTAAAACCGACAATTTTCAATTATAATTGTGTACACCGCGAGAATCGTATATTTTACGATTTTTAATTGCTTCAATTTATCGAGAGTGAAAATTTCAATTAAAAAATGAATCTATATATACGCTTGAGGGTTAATTTTTTATCGAATCACTTACGGCTTTTGTACGCAGCCTCGAACGCTTGTACTTTATTAAAGTCTCCTGCGTGGAGAAAATAATACAGTATTTCAATTACATCGTACCATTTCGAGTTGAATGTTCAAAATTATTGTACGGGTTAGTTTTCGACGGAACATTAAAGACGTTTATTAAAATAGGCGAGATAAATGTTGAAATCGACGATCTCAAATCTGGCGTTTTATAATTAAACGGGCGAATAAATCGTATGCGTATTGAACCAACACTCAATCTTAAAACGGTTTCGAACATTTAGCTTGTTTATACCGGCGGAAATTTAAAGTCGTACATTATTTGGAATAACCGCGAACGAAAATATTGACATATCCGAGAGTAGAAAACCGTTCCGTTATGAAACATAAGCGCGTCGTTAAACGTAAACGGGATTTGTCGTCACTTAATTACGACAACGATAAATCGATCGGGTTTAACGTATAGGGACGTCATTATTTCCCGCGGGAATCCATTTACCGATGCACAAATTAATACCGAATAACGACAACGGCTTGTATTATTGTATTCGAAATTATCCGTTATACGTCTAATTAGTGTATAAATTAACTATAGTACGTTTCACAACAAATAGTTCCTCGATAGCAACGCGCTAGGTGGCGGTTTTTAATCAAATCGCAATTTAGGCTGGAATTTATTTTACTTTGTCGCGTAAATAATTTTTTTTAAAGATTTCGAGTTATTTATAAATAGTCCGAGCGTAATTTTAAATATATTTCGTCGGTTATTTTGTAAATAAATATCAAATTAGGAAAAAATGTAGAAAAAACACAATTTAAAATTTTCCGCCGTGTTTACGTACGTGTTTTGGAAACCTTGACGAAAAACCGCTACCCAGCGCGTTGCTATCGAGGAACATTTGTTGCGAAACGCACTATAGCGATTTCGTTAAATAACTTCGTTCAATCATTTATCGGTACTTTATATATATTTAATTATATGTACGCGTATTAATTTCAATTAAAATCTTCTTACGTCCTTGACAAATACTACTTATATACTTAAACTACTATAGTATATACTCACTACGCATATATCCATTTATAGTAATTAGATCTAGATGATTACACTTATTTAATATTAGCCAGAATACTCGTGGAACAACAGTATTACAAGGGCGACGTAAGTTTATAACGTTCAAATACGCTGTATGTATTTTTAAAAGTATAACGTTGTTTTGACGGATAATATTTGTTCACGAACGTTAATGGTTTTCATCGTTCGTTAAATGTTTTATTTTTGTCAAAATAAATTAAAAAAAACCTAAACGTGAAAAACGTATAAAATTAAACAGTTTTAAGAAACTATTACTATTCCGGAAATGTCTTCGACCCCGCGTCATCGAATTTATATTACGCCGTAAAACGTCGTCCAGAACGTCAATTTATGAACAGCCGTATAAAAGGGGCGTGATGAATAATTTATACAATGAAATCGTTTAAAATAACGGAAAACCAACTGTTAGCGATAATATATTGTCGAGAACCGTCCGAATGCGTACGTCGTTGTCTGTTGAACTGGAAGATCGCGAAACAGGTACGCCGTAAATTGTCGACGAAATAGAACGATTCGGAACAATATTTCGTTAGATCAAATTTAGTCTACATGAAATTCCCGACAAATAGTACGCGCAATAGGGTGTACGAGAGTAGGAAAGTTAAAAGTGAAAAACTGTGGTATACGGCGACTTATGAAAGTAAAACTATCGGAACATTTATCAATAACAAAACGTAACGTATAAAAGAAACATACGTTTGAATTGGTCTTTTAAATGTAAAAGTTCGAACGTAATTACGTTATTGTCGTTATTGTCGTATTCGATATTGATTAATATAAAGAAAAAAAAACGTACGTCGTATATTGGTATCTATAAAATATATATAAAATATCGTTGTTCTTACCCAAGCACGCTATAATAAAGTAGAAAAAAAGCGTCTTTAGAAATCCGTATTTCAAACGACACGCAAAATTTATCGAACCGGTTGTTTTGACGTGTTTGGTTATATTATGAAAAAGGGAGTTCGGGTTAATATCATGTATCGCAAACATTTTACGTAATATTCTTCGAAACGCTAATACGACCTAGGACTGTTAACTCGCGACGTTCAATAGCAAACGGTTGTGTTTAAGAAGAGGGAAACTGGGACGGAGATATGTTCACTACGTTTGAACGAACCAAACTCCGGGAAGTAGTCACGCGTACTTAGATATACCCGATGATGCCGGCAATGAGGAAGAAGACAAGCCTACGTACGGCGAAATGTCGCGAATACGCGTTCGCTCCTATAGTGGAAGTAGCTCGGTTATTTCGTCAATATACGTGTGGAAAGCGATTCGCTTTCCTCTTCTATCGTAAACTTACGAACGTACGCTAATATTAGAAACTATCGAAATCCGTATATATTATCGCGTTTTAATTGTACGTAATCGAAACGATTACCTCGAACATATTTACAAAACAATCTCGAACGTTTCGTCGGATAATATTATTGCGCGTCGTTTAGATTACGGGGCACGTGTTTAAACGCCGGAAACGATTTTCGATTATTTTTATTTATAACGTATAATAAAACGATAATATTTAAGGATTAATTTGTTTAGTCTAATCTACGTCGCGAGTTAACATGTATTTTAGAAGCGTTCGCTTTTTATTTCGTATTTATGTACTGTCGTATAAAGAAAATAAACTGTTCGCGGTCCGATATTCGTAATTATCATGAACATAACCCGCACGTCCAGTTTTAAGCGTATTTGAAAATATTTATATACACGAATAAATAATTATCGTATAGTACGAAATTTCTAAATATCGATAGTGAATCGCGCCGGTAGAATAAAGCAATTATGCTTACTATCGGTGCTGGTAGAAATCTGTTCGATGCAAACAATCGCGATCATACAAAAACGTAAAGCGTTCGTGATCATTGTTGAAACCATGTTAAACTCCTTTCGTCTTAGTCCGAGTAATGTTTTGTTATAGTTCAATCGCGGTATACGTCCGCGATTGTATAATTTATCAGAAAACGTGTTTTCGCGGATAAATTAATTGTTGACTACGTATGTTTGCATAGATGAATAAATATCGCCGATGGATTATCGTGGTAATTTTTTTTTTGGCAAAACCGATCAGCCGATTTCGCGAAAAAAGTCGCGCATTCCATCGTGAAAACAAGTCCGCGACCCGTGCAATAAATAAAAGGCGTGTCCTTAACTAAATACGACGACGACGGCGGATACAATCGAAACAGAAAACAGTAGCGCTACAAGTGTCAAATTACAAATCCGACACACGTTGCGTGCAAACCGTACCGTACGACCACCACACGGTGTTTTCCTTGCGACGTAATATTCGAAAGAAATGTACACACGGTTCATAATTAACCGTACGTTTTGTTTTGAGTCGTAAACACGCGCGCGAAAGGTTAGGTTAGGCTGGCAGTTAGCCGCGGAGAAAAATTTTTGGATTTCCCGCGTACATATTTCGCGGCGTACGTCATTTCATTATTCGGTGTACGTCGCGCAAAACGCGGTTAGCGGATTGTCGGCGAACAGAAGTAGCGGTCAAGCGTAACGAAACGAAAATCGATCCCGTACGAATAAAATACGCCGTTATGGACAACTCAAAGAAACGAACGGAATAATCGCCTTTTGGAACGAAGTTCCTTATTTCGGGCTCGGTGCGGGTACCTAGAAAAATGTAACGTTACGAAAAAGCGTTATGAAATAGCGAAAGAGAATGATAGAATGAAGGAGACTATAAGACTGTATGTGACTTTTATATACGAGCTCTTTTTCCCTCTTCCTTTCGCTCACTATACAAGTACTCTACATAGGAGC